>VXAA01000246.1:424064-486645 GCA_013399115.1 Anseranas semipalmata
GACGGCTCCGTGTTCGTGGGGCTTTTACCTGCCCCTGGCGGCCGGGCGCGGCGGCGCGGTGCCCTCCCGCCTCGGCGGGCGCTGAGGGGTTCAGCTCCCGAGCCGCGCGTGTGCGAGGTAAGTGGCAGCACCCGTGCCCTGCACCCGGGGAGGCTGGGAGGCAGGAGAAGGGTGATTGCCCCGTGCGGCTTCCTGCCGCTTTTCTTCCTTTTCTTTCCTTTTTTTAAATTCTTTTGCTGGAAAGTCTCAGCGAGCGGGACGGCGGCTGCCGGGTCCCCGCACGCCCAGCCCGGCCGGCTGCGAGCCCCTGCCGCGGGGCTGCCCCGGAGGTGGGTGCCTCTCCTGCCGGCTCCCGGCTTCCAGCCTGGCGTCGGTGAGGGCAGCCCTTCTCGCCGCTCCGCTTTGCTGGCCTCGGAGCGGTATAAGGCTGGGCTGGTTTCCTGCATTTTCAGGCTGGAGTGGCTGCCTTTTGGGACCCAAGCAGTGACAGTATGAGATCTAGCTACAGCTGTGAATGAAATACAGGAAATAGCGCTCAAGTGGCTGGGGGTTTTTGGTCACCCTAAGAAAATCAACTGCAGTTTAAATTAACGCTAAAGTTTTAATGTAGCCTAAACAAAGACAAAGCAAATCTCTGCTAAATATCGCCACATCACGTTTATCATGCCAGCAATCATTATAACTCAGCGCAGTATTTCAAGAGAGGAACAATGCAGCTGAAGAGCAGCAGTGGGAACCAATAACTGCTTATTGCTCTGAAAGACTCTTGCTGGGTAGCCTTGGGCAAGTCACTCCACCTCTCCACGTCTCTGCTTCCTCCCTCATAAAACAGATAAATGTACTCGCCTGCTTCACGGAGGTGTTGAGAGGCTTAATTAATTAATTTCTTTCATGACTGCTTGGAGATCCTTGGGTGCATTTTTCTACAGAAGCGCTAAATATTGTTTCAACTAGGAATTCTTTTATTGTGTGTCGCTGCTTATATGTGTTTCTTTTGTGACCTACGTTAGTTAAAGTTTTTAAAGGAAGTCAGCAAAGTACCGGTTCTGGATTGGGATTTTCTTGACTGTGAACTTCACTTGCAAGCAAAACTAAAATACACCAATCACAGGCAGTTCCCTTGGGAAAGAACTGTTAGTGCTTTAACAAAATACCATTTTATTTTCTTCTTATTCAGTATAAGAGTTTGCTCTTGTTGCTTGAAGTATCGGGATACTTAGCATAATCTTGTATTGCCATGAAAAAAACTGAGTGCTATTTTTTAATACAAGAGCAAGATATGAGAATAGTTTATAAACATATCTGTATGCTGTGCCGTGGATACAGACCTCAGAAGACACTGGGTGCTGGTCTGTCATTCCATATTCATGCACAATCTCTTCTAAAACCACCACGACTTTGGTCACAGAGAATATATGGAAGAAATATATGAATTGGTTTCTTACTGTAAAAGCTGATAGATTTTAGTTGCCCAAGTGAGCTTGGTTGTTATCACAGTTTATTTTAGATGTTCTAACTAGACATTTAGTAAATTTCTGTATCACAGTGGAGAGGAAAATGTATTTAATTACCTGGCTAAATGTTAGATAAGATTTTCATAGGTTGCACACAGTTATAATAAAGTAAAAGGGAATAGCTGAAAGCTAGTTTTAGAGTGGCTAGTCAGTTTTGGTACTTCTTAAAGGCTCATCTTAAACCCTGTGCCCATGAAGCCTGTGTGCTCCATTTCTTTTCCTCAAGTACAATGACAGCAAGCACATACACTTTTTTTTTTTTTTTAAAGTGTTTGTTTGTTTGTTTTCCCCCCAAATAAAAAAAAAAGCCTGGATCAGTGATGGTAGAAAGTCATTGCCATCAACAGGTAGCTGTTGGGTTGTGGATGAACATAGCCATCTTATTTGCTGGTGGCGAAAATGGTCACATCCATCAGTACCTGGCAGTCTGAGCAGGGAGAGCTGAGGCTAAATGAGGCTGTAAACGAGTCCATACAACTGAAGTGTCCCTTCTCACGGAAGTGATTGCATTTAGTTAGAACTGAGTCACATTCCTAGGACTGTGTTTGGAAACTTGCACATCTGGCACCCACAACATACTCTAGCAATGAACAGAAAGAAGTTAAGTTACTACTGCTATTGTTCCTGGACATTTTGCAAGAAATAAAGCCTGTTTTTTTTGTTATTTGTTTGTTTCTGCATGGATTAAAAATATAAACAAGGAAACAACTTTCCGTAGCCATCATTTCCTGGTTTAGGCTTGGTAATCCAAGTCAGGAGAGTAGAAGAGAATATGGCTTTTGCTTAGCAAGTTGTATTTAATTGGCAAATATATCTCAGCAGCAAGTTTGTCCTGGCTGTTTGCACTTTCTTTGCTGTTTCCATTCAGCTGACTTAGATAAAGGAGCTTGGTTACAGTACTGCAGTCCCCTGAGGTTGCTACAACATGGTGCCACTTTGTGTTCACAACCGTAGCCACATATTTATTATAAATAGGCTTAATATTTGATTGAAAGCATTTCCTTTGAGCTGCTTCTCTGTTTGGGTGGGTAAGCCTTGTACCAAAGCATGGAACATGCTCCAGGGGTGATGTCCCAGGTGTGCGCAAGGCACAACTCTGCTTCACTGTAATCAGGAAGTCAAGTTGCTGCTCACCTTGTGCAAATACAAGGATTCATTCCCTCCACAGGTTCAAAATTTTCTCAAGCAAGACCCACGGTATGTGTCTGTTAGCACAGCTAAGCACGGTGGGGATATGGTGAGGTGTGATGTTGCTTCATTAGCAAAAACCCCAAACCCTTGTGCACTGCACTTTTTCCAGACTCAGTTATTTGCTCAGGATGGGAACAGAGCAGAGGAGGGGATTAAAGCCTGCCAGGAAAAATGAAATTTTGCTGATGTGACATGGGTCCTTTTTCACGAATGCTTGGTCAGCAGAAGTTTAGCAGAAGCAAGGTGTTTGTAACATAGACCTGACCTATGAGGTCTGGTCGTTCTGGGAATCACATGAAGGACAGAGCACTGGAAATAGCTTCTCCCATCAGATGCTGACATCGCACTTCCATCTGCTGTTGGGACACGGTCAGGTGTTAAAGCCCAGGCACAATAAGGCCATTATTTGTACAGTCTGAAATTACCTTTGCTTGGACTCTCTTTCTCTCTTTCTCTCTTTCTCTCTTTCTCTCTTTCTCTCTTTCTCTCTTTCTCTCTTTCTCTCTTTCTCTCTTTCTCTCTTTCTCTCTTTCTCTCTTTCTCTCTTTCTCTCTTTCTCTCTTTCTCTCTTTCTCTCTTTCTCTCTTTCTCTCTTTCTCTCCTTTCCCTCCCTAGCTTAGACTCATAGAGTGTACAACAGGGATTGGCAATAGCCTTATTTAGAGCAGATGATGGATTGTAGGGACCCTGGTTGCTTTACTCAGGTAGGTATTGTATTTCAGTAGCAGATAAACTTAATTTTAACATTAGAGTTCTTCTACTACAGTTGTCCTGGCTTATGTTCTTGCTTATGTTGTTGGCTTTTATCGGAAATAGTAAATATGCTGAATGTTTGATAGAAACCACGTATGCCATCTTAAATCTTCTAATCAAATGGCTGCTTAGAGCTATTAAAGTATTTTTAAAAGTTGTTTGAAAAAAAAAAATTCTGTGGATGTCATATCATTTTAAAGCTTTTGAATCAGATCCTCGTAACTGTGGTGCATCACTTTTTTTTTTACTGAAGCAGTATGTAAGGTTTCAGTTGTGCTGTGAGAGCCATGCCTGCATAGCTCAAGGTCAGAAATGAGATTACACAATTCTAAATTTCAAGATTAGCCTGTAATTTTATGGTTGTGTTGAAGCCTACTCAAGCAAATTGGTAACGCCAACTATGAGTAGCTAAATTTTGCAGGAGTACTGTAACCTTTGACTGTATCTGTGGCTTCTTTCCATGCAAATGTAATTGGCAATTTATATCAAGGCTGTTATGGGCAACAGTGAAGATGATAATAACCCTGAAGGAGCTACATGACAATATATGTTATGGTCTCTCCAAGTTTGTACCTTGAAAAAATCAGGTGCATCTGGTACATGCATATTATATTTATAGACAGGTAGATAAACTATATACTATATCCATATATATCTATATGCATACAAACTGAAGATAATGAGATGTAAAGTGACAAAAGGTGAATTTAGCAGAGGTAACAACAGAGTTGTACCAATAATAACCAACAACATGTTGATTTGGGCTGAGATGTGGCTGCCAGGTAGGGTGGTGCAATTTAGGTCCACAACCGCAGAGGTATTTATATTGTAGCAAATGAAGGAGTAGTTCTTCTATGTGAATACACACATTTTAAGAGTAAATGTAGATAATACAAAAGCTGGTGTTGATTTAAATCGTTCAGATTGCAGTCTTTTTAGGTTCATGAATTGACGAGCATAGATGTCTTTGGTCTTTGCTGGTGCTCCTACATGCTGTCAATATATGTTAACATAAATAATAAATAAAATTTTATTATAGCTTTGTATGCAAGACTGAGTCATTAACAGGATATGGAAACATAGTTGAAATGCACTTTGATTCCATAGCAAGTGAAGGATGTGATGCATGATGCTTTCCCATCTGATATGACATCCTGTGGGAATGCTTTACAAATATAAAAACTTACTTGATATCTTCAACTGCTAAAATCTGCAGATAGGTGTAGATATACAGAGAGAAAGAACTGGTTTTGTGAAACTCCAGCTGGGATATTCAGCTCCATTCATTCATGTCCAACATCTGGGAGGCAATTGAATGAAGGGCAATTAATACAATAAGCAAGAAAGTTTAAATCTGTTAATTATACATAGTAGAAGTGAACAACAAGCCAGGGGGACTTAAAGCATTTACAGATATTTGGAGGAGTAAAGACCAAGACTAATAAAGAAGTATTAGTCGGAGAAGAGGTAGAAACTCAAGTCAGAGATGGAAACACCAGGCTCAGTATCAGAAGTCTCTGATGCTGCAATCAGTCTCCTAAAAAGGTGAGAGAAGCTCTATAGCATTCAACCATCTGAGTAGGCTGGATTAAGCATAAAGAGGAACTTCATTTTGACAGCAGTAAAGTTGCCTTTCCCCTTTTTACACGTATGATTAATTTTTTCTGTCCTTTATGTGCGCCTCCTGGGTATTACAATCGCATTGAGTGTTTTGCAGCTTTTCCTGTGCACTGTGGTTCTGCTGCTTGATCCATGCATAGACCACACTCTGGGTAACCTCAAATAATCTCTTCCTTTGCTTACTTCCCGTTGTGAGACGCTGTTTCACTTTTGGCTAGTAGGCTGCTTTCACAGGAAACCTTCTGCCTGGTTTCTGATACCCCGAACCTAAGCGTTCACACGCTTCCAGGCCTGCTGAATGGGTCTGCTTGCGTGGGCCTGAAATAGCTGTACTTCTTAGCAGCTGCCAAATTAAGTCTTTCACCACCGGAACTGTTACAGGCACTTTTGTTCTGTTTCTGCACTGTCTGTTACAACAATAGTCCTAGTCCCAAAAAGTGTCCTACATGCTGGAACAGTTTAATGGATGGACGAGTGGTCTGCAGATTGACCTCTGGGACGTCAACAGCATGGGCAAATGTAGTTAATATATTCTTTTGGCCTGTAGGAAAATTCTCAAACTTTCTTTCATTAGTGCGAGCTTCTGTGAAAACTATTTTTAATTATCTAAATGGCCTTTTAAAAATCATTTCAGCTTAGGATAAAATAAAAAATGCTGTTGCACTAAAGGAGGTCTTTCTGTGGTAGTTTATAGTTTTATGTCTTTGATGGTAGAAGTGACTGAGCTTTCATTCACTGAGCGTGGATGCCTTAAGAGGCATGTCTGTACTGGTTGGGAAGGAGTGCCTTTATGGTTCTGTATATCAAAATTACTTTCTTATTCGTTCTACACAGTGAACTGTATGGAATAAAAGATCCCAGTAAGAGTTAGGAATAGTAATGTTAGTGCAACCAAAAAAATTATTGAGAAAGCATTTGTATGGTGGAATAAATTATAAAATAGAAGAAAATTACAAATTCCCAGGCTACGGTTTGGGCATGCAGACAATTTAAATCTTGTTTTCGCTTGAGGCAGAGAAAAGGTTATGCATGCGGTGTGTGTGTGTGTGTGTGTAGTCCGTGTTAATTTTTATATATATATGGTGGTAAAATAGACGAATAAGATTTTAAGTGAAAGGAATAAGTAGATGAAACTTCCATACCAGATAACTTACACATCCTACTGTGAACTTATAAAAATACTTTGTGGTTGCTGTCCTATCTGTAGCATAGTGTAGAATGAGTGCAACCCGTCGTTCTCAAAGAACGATACTCACGCAGCTCTTTCCTGTGCTAAATAGATCCATTGAATTTTGTGCATAGATCAAAGGGCAGGCACAAGTTTAAATCTTGACTGCTGACATGATGTCATATATTGATAATTAGTTTAGGAACTGGTTCTTTCTGGTTGCCTTTATGATTTTTGGAGTACAGCTGTTATTCAGACATAATGAGTTGATGCAAAGCTTATTTTAAGGTATTTCAGATCATTTTAGAACAAGTGCAAAACAAACGTGGGTACCTGAGCTATACATTCTTTAATGTAAATAAAAACATTCTTTATTCATATATAACATTCTTTATATAAATTCAGATTTAATTCTGAATTATATTTGGGACTTCAGTGTTTAAGCTTTCAAATACTTTTGACATTATGTAACTGCGATGTAGCATATTTCTCCTAGTGGAAAAAATTGGGGGAAGAAGTGAAGTAATGTCCCCTGGTGGTTAAGGTCGTAATAGGTATTTTTCAAGTAGTAAGCAGTGATTCTACACCTTCCCAGCGTTTTCACTGGAGAGACAGATGACCACTGGTTTTATCCAACTGCCCAGAAGAAGGCTGGAGGAAGGACTCCCAGCTGCTCTTGTCCTGGGACATGAGGTTCTTCTGCGCTGGTGTCCAGCCCTGCAGCTTTGAAAGGGACTTGGAGTACTTGCTGATGTGGGAACTATACAGTTTGGGAGTTTGGACACTAGATTTGTTGTGATTGCTACAGTACACAGTAAGTTTATACTTTTCTTGGTCCCGCTGTGCTGCCTAATTTTGCTGTCAGATGTTCCTGTGAGTCAGAAGGAACTGAATGGTAACATACGGGAATTAGTCTCTATTGACACTTTCACCTCTCTGTTTTCATGGAGTTGGCCTTCACTGTTTTGTCCTTAAATGCCATTGGATTCATCTGACTGGATTGCTCTCCCATTTTTAAATATGTTTGCAAAATATTCAGATCAGTGGTAAAACTGACATTGTTCGACAAAATAACTCTCCAGCTGATATATCTGTTGTATATACCATCAGTTATATATAACATCATGGTTTTAAAACATCACTATTTCCAACTGATAAACTCAATTTTATAGAAGCTGGCCCTGCACCATGAGGTGGAGGAGGGCCCGTGGCCTCCATGGGTGTAGGCGAGAGCTCTGTGCTCTGATGGTCGCTCCTGGTGGGACTGAGTGGACAGGCATGGTTTGTACATGTCCCAGCCCTGGGCTCTGGGGAAGCTTTCTCATTCAGAAACCTGAATAGTCCATGGTGTTGCGATGCCTCCTGTTCATAGAAATTTTAATCACCAGCAGTCCCAAATACCACCTTTTCTGGTCCTGGATGTACAAGTTGATGAGATATCTGTGTGAGAGGCGAGGCCTGGGCTAGTCTTGGAGATGCTACCAGAGACACCTGTGATTTCTTTTTCCTAGGAAGTGATACAACTGTTGTCCCAGCAAAAATCGTCCACAAAGCATAGCGGCTCTTCAGAACTGATAATGCAGAAAACCACAGTTCTCCAAATGGCTTAATTTTTGTAGTGATCCACAAGAAGGTCAGATTGCTTCAAGGATGGTTGTGCTGGCTGGTGGTCCTAAACCGTGCTGTTCTTTCCCCATTCCCCTCCACTCCCCCTCTCCTGCTCCTCTGTTCTCACTGCTGGAGCTGTCTTTCAGTGCACAAGCAGCTGGAGTAAACAGGGCCTCTGTTTTCCTTTAAACGGTGTTTATTTGGTGAACCTACTGTGTATATATCAATGGTTCAATTAGTGGCATCAATTTTACAATACTTTTTTTTTTTTCTTCAGTTGAACATCCACCCTTTGATGCAGATGGGGAGAATTGAAATAGTTAAGATTTAGTCTGTTTTCTAGAATAAATGGTGTTCTTTACTGTTTGTTTCTGCTGGCAATGGTGTGGAAATCATGGCAAATGCTCTTTTAGTCTAGGATGGAGTGATAACTTTTCAAAGCACATGGTATGTTAACATTTTCTTCTGTGGGCAAGCATCCTTCACTCTCCTTATTTTTAATACTTTATCAGGTTGTGGTTTCCAAACTGAATAAAAAACCATCTTCAGAAAAGGTTGAGTTGCTTGCTAAAGTTTTTCTTGGAAAATGTCATTGGTAATGATGTAGTGTAATATGAGAGTAAGAAATTCTTTTAACTTTAAAAAATAGTATTGTGAGTGAGATTTAAGCAATCAGAAAGCCCAAGCTCCTTTTCTTTTGTGTCCTGTGTATCGAACAAACTTGTTGCCGGTTTACTCACAACTGGTAAGTTTGAGTTTGTGACCAGCTATCTATCCATGTTTGGCTTCACCTAAGCTATGGAGATAATCAGGTTTCATATGTATGTTTCCAAACAGTGCCACATGCTTCTTTAGGTTTCAGTATGCAAGTAAGTTGACTAAGGAAACATACCATTGTAATGAATTTTAAATAGTCCCTAGATGTTGCTATTTTGGGTCAGGTTCTCCTGATGAAGGTGGTTTGGTTCTCTTGCAGTCTGTAGCCTCTCCCACATGATAATTTTCACAGTGGTTTTGTAGATACCTTATAAAGCAGTTTAGTTTCTAAACAACTACAGAAGTGAGGAAGAGCGATCGTACCCCTTAGCCCCGTGGAGTCACCGGGACAGGTCAGCAAATTGGTGCAGCGAGCGCTCAGGTCTGGCCCCAGTCAGCGACATCCTCAGTTGTGCTTGTGGTTCAAGGCAGTTCAGCTGCTTGAAATCCCCGTGGGGCTGGTTTGTCGGGGCTGTGTCTGTAACCACGTAGTCTGTATTTCCTCGCCCCTTCCTTTCAAAATATACTGTTGTATGATTTCATTGTTTATAGATGAGGATACCAACAGACTTGAATCTGTTTGGATAAACTACAGTGCGTGTTTCTTTGTGTGTGTGTATGTGGTGAGAGGATATGTAGACATAGTAAAAGTATTACCAACTAAACCACTCTTTGATCTGTGTAATGTGTCCTGTAATGATTGGTTTACATCCAAAAAAGGGCAAAACTTACCTGCAAAATGCATTAGCATACGATGAAAATGTCATCTTCCATTACTCTCTGTTAAAGCAATTATGCTATGCACTGTAATGCATAAATGTAGCCAGTTACAGAGTACAATATTATTTTTACCTAAGAAGGAATGCACAAGAAAAGATGTACTTCTTGGCCAGAATTACTTTCTCCTAAACTAACTTCAGGAACTGAACACGAACGACTAGAGGGTCGGTGTACCCAGTAGTTGCTGAGGGACTCAGTCCAACAAGGTTATCTCGTTGTTTGTGCATGTATTAATGACATTGTGGAATCAGGATGTGGGTCTCTAAATAAGGTTTAAGCAGCCTAAGTTTCTGTTAGGAAATTTTGGCATCTATACATAGGGAGCTGTGGGGAGAAATAAAAGGTTGCTTTGTACTTCAGCTTCTTAAGACTTTTAGTACTGAATCCTATGAAACAGGTTTTCCATGGAAAAAAAGATTTCATATTTGTTTTTAGGTTTTCTTTCCTTCTGTCTATTTCTCTTTTTAATAATTGAAAACTACTGTTCATTATTTACATAAAACTGTCTCTCTTGGGTCTGCTTTCTGTAACCTTTCCCCTGTGAAGAATTTGAGGAATTTGCTGGCTTTCCTCAGGGGGATCCTGGCCATGTTTTATCTGAGACTTCAGGCTAGATAGCTGGTATTTTTTACGAAGTAGCTTACTATGTTTAAATACTTGCATTTAACCTCAGTATAGATTTGCCATTTGAGCACATTTTGAGAAGCAGTGTATGTAGGAAAATATGTACTTTACTTTAACATTCAGACTTCTTGGTAGCTGGCAGTAGATCTCCAAATGCAAAATGGAGAGCCCCTTAGGAAAAAAAATAATAATACAGAATACCTAAATGCCCTAAAGGCTGGGTATTTCAGCTGTTTTTCTAAGGCTCTGCCTGTTTCTTTTTCTCTTTTTTTCTTTGTCATTTTTTTTTTGAGGGGGCGGTGATTTTTTTGTTTTTGTTTTTTTTAAATGAGGACGTGTCAGAACTGGAGGCCCTGAGCGCGCTATAAAATGACCCCTGCGCAAACTCCAGCATTCCACATCCTTCGCTCTCCAGCTGTTAACATCAGCCAATGCAGCACGCAGGCTTGGCTGCTGCTAGCACCATCTCAGTGGCTGTCCCCACTCCTCCTTCCTTCCCTCCCTCCCTCCCTTCGCTGTTTGCCAGTACAGTCAGCAGTGCTTTGAATTAGGCACCGCTGCAATTACTTGCAATCTTGGTGAGCCCAGAGCACCAGAGCAGTCTGTGTGTTCATCTGCCTCCTACCAGCTACTGGAGGGAAAGGTGCGGGAGGGAGGGGCTTTCCTCAGAGCATATAGGCTGTTCTTTAGGATGAATTGCTCAGTAGGTATTTTGTCTGAATGATTCATATAGAAATGAGTTGAAAGCCAGTTGGACAACACATTATTATTTTTAAAGTCTACGTGGAATCATATTTCCTAGAAAGCATCCTTAATTATATTGCCTCACAGATTGTTTTTCTAACTCTTCCCCATCTGTCTTCCTTAGGATATTTCAAAGATGGTTTGGCTCCCACTGGGACTTGGAGATCTGATGCCACAATGAGGACTCACACACGGGGAGCCCCAAGTGTGTTTTTCATACACGCGATTTGCTTCGCCTTTGCCTTTGGCGCCAGGGAGGACCCGGATGCGATGGTTCCTTTTGTCAATGCCAACTACGACAGCTACCCCATGCTCTACTTTTCCAAAGGGGACGTGGAGGGTCTGCGTCTCCAGGCCGCCACCACACACCGGCACATTGCAGCTCGGCTGATCGAGGCCGTGCAAACGATGCTATCGAATCCCCTGGAGTACCTGCCTCCCTGGGACCCAAAGGAGTTCAGCGCTCGGTGGAATGAAATTTATGGCAACAACCTCGGGGCCCTGGCGATGTTCTGTGTGCTCTACCCTGACAACATTGAGGCCATCGGCATGGCCAAGGATTACATGGAGAGGATGGCGGCTCAGCCTAGTTGGTAGATTTTTGTCTTTTTTTATTTAAGTTGCTGTTCTTACTGTATAAACTGCTCGCAGTTGGAAGAGTGAGTTGGATGAGTGAATTACTTAAATTATTTCAGTTGTTCTAGCATTCACTTTAATAGTGACTAACTTACTGAATGTGTTTATCCTCATCTGGACCAGCAGTGCCACACAGCTTTTCACTGTCACTGTAGCCACCCTGTTGTTAATTAATGCTGAAAGAAGGGGCAGGACCCTTTGTGTGCCATTCCAACTGCTGTAAAGTCAACAAAAATCAAAAACCACCACAGATCAGAAGCCAGGGTTTCACATTTGATTTGTAGTGAGAAGTGCTGAAAGTGTTACTTTTCTTTCCTCTTTTTTTCTTCCAGACTTGTACACTTCCTTTGGGTAATGTTTCCTTAGGAAGAATTCAGGAAAGGGGGACCTGTGAAAAAGGTATCATTAAGCATAGGTACAAGTGACTCTCTGAGTTTCCTCAGTCAAGTATTTTATGAACGCTCTAACATCTGAGCTTAGCTCAGGCTTGCAGCTCCTCTTTGCTGCATGGTTCTTCTCTTTAAGAGATACTAGGACAGCCTTTCCCCTGGCGCACTGGCAGACCAACAGCTGTACACGGGTGAATCCCAGAATGTGTGACCATCTCCAGCAGGACCTACAGACAGCTCCAAACTCAACACCTTCCTCCTTAGTTTCATCGTTCACATTCACTTTGGATGGTGGAAACACATAGTTATATGAACATCTGTCACTTGAGTAAGTTGTCTTGAACAACAGACATGTTGTTCAGCTCCTTATCAAGGTTTAATCAAGGTTCTCTGCTTTACAAAAATAAAACAATAAAATAAAAGAGAGTAGTGCCCTTAGCAGGGGAAGTACAGAAGGAGGAATTCAGAAGCGTATGCAATAGGGCTGGCATAAACTGCCCTTTGTATAACCTCCAAGCATGTATAGCGGTCAGCTTTTCAAATGTTGTAGCAGAAACAGGGACGTGGTTTCCATTTTTTGTTTTTCCCCAAAGAACTTATGGCTGAAAATGCTGTCAATATGGAGTTCACACTACAGCTCCATCAGTGATGGTGGTCAGGTAGATCCCTCTCCCTTGTCCAACAGTGGTTTTCAGGAAAATTATAGGAGTGTAACATCCCTGAGGCATGTATTGCTATGTCTGGCTTTGCTCAAATAGGTCAACAGGTTCAGAAGCTGAAGGAGTGGATAGACAGATTTTGTAAATCTGTTCTTCTTAGGAAATGCAGTTAAAAAGTACCAGCAAAACGTGTTACTGCACACACTTCTCCACTTAGGACAAAGCTAGGAGAACAAACACGGCACATACGAGAGCTTTTGCCTGATCACTACTAGCAGGCAATTAGAAGTTCTGGAGATAAGCCCTGAATAAGACTGGGCGTGAACTGTTCTTGCAATATCACAGAAATGCAATTATTAAAAAAATATTGTTCAGTCTATTTAGTCATGTTTAGTTTCCTTCAGACTTTGGGGAAAATATTACTTGCTGATAAGTTAAGAATATTGTCCTTATTAAATAATTTGAGGGTAAACATGTCCTTAACAGGAGGGTGGAAAGAAGGAGGGGTTTTGATGATGCCCAAGTTTAGAGCCTTGAATGTTATGAGACTCATCTGCTGCAACTGCTTATGACAGCAGTAAGGAGGGCTTGTCCAGAGAGATATCAGTAAGATAAGTAAATCTGGAGACACTTTTTTCTCCTTAGACTTCGTCTATAATGTAGGTGCCTAGACTACCATGTAAAGTGCCCTAAAAATGATTTTTTATCTCTGAGGGGTAATTGACATGTGTTGGCAAGTTAGATCTGGCTGCCATATACATTACTTTTTGGCAGCTTGATTCTTTCAAGAATATAATATGGATTTCTTTTGACTTCCACTGAAATGACATTGACTCTAAAATAACTCTAGAATTTAAAAACAAAACAAAAGAGTTGGGTGAGTTTCCTCTAATTTTCATAACAATCATAAATAAAATTTAAGCCTTCCTAGAAAACAAAAGAGTATTTTGGTAGTATGTGCAGTAGTTGGATTGAATAAATCACTGGTTATTTGTCCCAGAATGTCAAGAGATTAAGGAGACTGACATTCTTAAATTTCATCTTTATGATAGTGAGAGTCCTCTGTAGTCCAAATATAGCTCAATATGTCAGGATACAGATAGGATAAAGTCTACTGATAATTGATACATGCTTGGAAAGGGCATGTAATTAAGCACTTATGTCTTTTGTCAACTGTTGCGATGGTCAGTTTATATCACATAATAAAAGACACCCTTAATTGAATTCCCATCCGTGTAGGCGAACAGAGCTTGAGCTGTTTGTCATAACAACTGCTGTTGATAGGCATGCTGTTCATAACAGAGCATCCGTAATTGCCACATCCTGGAGCAGGTTTACATTTTAAAATAAACAAAGGGTCAATGGCTAATAGCTAACTATAATAATCATCAGAATAATATGGGAACAGACAACGTTTTGAAGGCTAGCAAGAGCAGGGAAATGTAGTGCATTAATGTTTCAATAAAAATAGATGAACTTTTACTGTTTTGCCTGTAAAAATTAAAACCCGGTGTTAAATAACTTGCTTGGTCTTCCTAGGATTCAATATCTAAATGCTGTTGAAAAACTTAGGGGAAGTTTGTCCGTATTTAAGCCATATTATCTTATTCTACAAAGAGCAGAGGATATAGATCAGTTTTCTGGCATTTTATCTCCGACTCGCCTCTCGAAAACTCCCTACCAGACACGTGTTATTGGCCGAGGGGATCTGCACGAGTGATTCTTTCCATATGCTGTCTCGGCCTCTTCCAGCACTGAGAGAAGTGATGTAATTAGAGTCACACATCATGCAGAAATAAGAGTCCAGTCAGATTTTGTATTTTGGACAAAGCAGTGAAAAAGTTTTTTCTTTACTAAGCCAGTCATACAAATAAATACCTTAGAAGTTCACAAATTCTGCACCCTTTTCACAGTGAGAGAGATTTCCCTGTTTAGAGTTGCCAGACAAGGGATTTCTGTGCATTTTTTTCTTTCTTTTTTTTTTTTTTTTTTTGCACATAGCTCGCACCATTTTTGAACACAAATATGTTACCAATGTACAGTAAGGTGTAGGATTTGACAGCAAGCCTGACTTCGTGGGTTTCACGTTGGAGATAATTGCTGTCAAGCTCGTGCAAACATTCCAAGGAAATAGCAGCGAGCAAGTAGGAACTAACAGGAGGCTTCGGCGTCACAAATCTGTGCCCCTCCTGGTATTTCTAGTTAACCAGCAATCCTGTAGTCTTCTGTTGGCCCGTGTTTATTGAAAGTATGGGAGCATGCTGGAGGACTGTTGCCGTTAGTGTCCAGATAGTGCTCAGTGTCGAACAACATGAACTGTAAAGTAAAAAATACATAAGTACAAATACTTAAACGTGTAGGTAAATGTATAAATAAAATAAATGCACATGTGCTGAGTTGAAATAGAGTGAGGCTCTATGCTGACACCACAGATTTAGCACATCTGTTTGAGTCCCAATAATCAATTCAAAGAATACTGAGAAAGGTTTTATAAGACTGTAGCATAGAAGTTAGTATATAAGAAGCCTGGAGGATGCTGCTGAGATAGTCTCCTATAGGAAGGAAGAAAAAGAAGGGTAGGAGGGTGGATTTGATATCTGGAATATTTATTGTGTTAGTAAGTGAAATATCAAACCCTTATGTTGCTTTTATCTTTTTCATATGTAGCATTTAAAAATAGAAATTGTGCATGACTGTGAAATTGACTTGTGAATTGTGAATGACTGGCTAGCTGAAGTTTGAAGAGTTTCTTTTATACTTTCTATTTTAACGTACAGTTCCAGCTAGGTTTTCTAGGAGATAAATTGTTGCTGAAGTTCCGTGGTGACTACAGGGAGCTCACTTGCCTGGTATAAAAATTTGCTATAATGAGAGCTAGAGGTAATCGGGAAATAATAACATCACTAAATTTCTGTGTTTGCTTTATGCGGTGCTGAGAACTACCAAAACAGATTTGGTTCTTGTTTATTAATATGTTAGCGTAGAAGGATCATAATTGATACTAAGAAAGAGCCACGTTTGAAAGGGACTGTCGTATGGTCAAAGACAGAACTGATCAAAGGGATATGAAAGCAGTTTTAGAAGCAGTAGAATGATGGTTATAAGCACAGGGGGAAACAGGGAGAAAGAGATGACAGAAAGTAGCTGAAAGTTTCCAAAGGAGTAAATTTGTTGCCTCCTCAGCACCTAAGCAGTACAACCCTGCTTTATAATAAGCTCTTAAAACTTCTGAAAAATGTTGTCTGTATGTTGTCATTTTTCCGATATAAATTTAACCTTCTATATCTAAGCACCGCTTGTCTTATGAACTGAGCTGAAATAAGCACAAGCATGTCTGAGTGACTGCTGCTGAAAAACAGCTGATAGAAGGATAGGAGTAAACTTGTTTAGTTTTACCTTAGACACCAAAAGTATAAATCGTCAGTTTTTCAAGGACTTTTTTTAATAATTCATAACATTTTTGTTCTTGCAAATGGCTGAGCACATGGGTTGTGCAGATAATGTGATTTTTGCTCTGGTGGCAACCAGAAAAATGTTGAAAGGATGAAATCTGAGGTATTGTTTTGGATTGAACAGAATTTTTCAAGGATTTTCTTTTTTTCTTTCCAAAACAAAAATTGGAAGATATCGTTCTGTTAGTGAACAAAGTATTCAATTTGAGCACAAGAAAATATTTTGGTTTGGAGACTTTGTAAGAAAAATACTGGACATTGCGTCTAGTTTATAAAATAAATGTTGGTGGTCTCATTTCCTTTGGTGCAAATACTCCATCTTGGTATGTGTGCTTCCTCTGTTCAGGGAAGAATATTTCTCTCCTTTGCCTGATGGGAGGTTTAAAGCCTACCCCCAGAAGTGGGTCAGAACAATAGCAAGGGTACTTGGAGTGCCAGGGTGTTGACGTTGGCATTGGCAAATCTGTACAATTACGCAGTTGGCCTCAGGACTGGGAGCTCAGCTGGCCCTATTACATGCCACAGTTGCATCCACGCTTGACATTTAATGTGCATTAAGCTCAACCATGCTGTTACCTAGCTACTGTGTCGAAGATGGATTGCATCTAAATGTACTAGAGGGATGTCCTTGGACTAATTTCCATCTGTAAACCTTCTGAATAGAGCCCTGATTCATTTTCTTTGCATCCACCTGACGTGAGTGAGAGTTTCAGTACTGTGATTTCTGCCATGCTTCCTTCAATCATTAGCTTAATCTGCCCTCAACCTCCAAGTTATTCTGCAGTAAGTAATTTGTCATGGGGAAGTTTGGAGCATTAAGATTCAGGATGGGGATTACATCTGTAATATATGTATCAGGATGTGCTTAGTGCTTCATTTTGCATGCAGCAATGCCATATTTATTGATACAAAGGCTGGAAAGCAGATATCACACTACCCAGAAGGGTATTCTGTTTCTCAAGTTAGTGTGTTATTTTCCTATTTGCTTCAACTTGTTTCTAAGAATTGGATACAAAGTGAAGGAAGGGCAATTCTAAACGTCCCATGGCTTACATTTCTTAGAGAAATGATAATGCTTTTTGTTTTGATAAGGCAGTAGTTATTGGTAGTTATAGAGAGAAATGAGGGAAAAATACAAAAAAAAAAAAACAAAAAACAACAAAAAAAACAGTTTCTACTGAGAGAAGATACATTAGCAGCATTAATGGTGTTGTCTAGATGTGGCAAGGTTGTGGTAATCTTATCACGATTTTTCTTGGTGTTGTTTTTGTTTCAAGGAGACAGGATATTGATTTTTACTTCCTACACAAAAATTTACCCAGTTTGTGCACTTATTTAGAGCATAGAATCCCATTTAGTGAAGGTAGCATGTACACTAGTAATCTTGGACAGTGCAGTGAGTGCATGGTGGCTCCTGACACTGTAAGCTGATGACTGAAGAACTGAGCCATAACCCACTTCAGGTTCATTGTTCGGTGTAGAAGGTGGCAAATCTAAAACAGACGCCACGTTACACTATGCTGAAATTCTCAAAACATGTAGGAAAACCATGCTGCTTATATAGAACCTTATCCATGATCTCTTCATTTCTCTACAATTTCCTCATGGAGGATCTACATCAAACTCAATGTTTAAAATAAAGTAACAAAAAATATTTTAAACAACAAAGTTGGAGAGAACTTAAAAGAGCACCTCAGGCATGTGTTTGCAGCTAAGTAGTTGCTCTGCACTAAAGAATCCATTTTAGACATTTTTATTTACTCCGGATTCCTTTTTTGTAACATCTGATAGCTTTAGAAGACAGGAGAGGCCACTACAGCACTAAAATAAAGGTTACCTGCTGCCTTCAGACACAGTTAGCTACTAAGCTGAGGTTCATCCTGGCTGATGTTGCTCTACTCTTGAGAGGATTAGAAAAGAGCTGTTTTCCAGCATCTTTTTACCCATCCTTATTAGTATTGCTACAAACAACTTTACCTTAATATTTCAGAGCAAAGTAGTTATAATAGCCTTGAAAACTCTTTCTTCACAGACCATGCTCAGTGCAGACCTGTGGTACCATGCTTTCCCACGGCTTATCAGCCAGGCTGTTTACCACATCTGACACTGGAGATCTATTTGAAATATGAGAGCACAATTTAGATACAAAAAGTGTTTAATGCTTGCTACTTGATCATTCTTGAGAATCATTTTACACATTGTTTGCTGTACATTGCTTGATTCCATTGCACTGATTTCTATCAGCTAAATCATTATTACTTACAAGGGAAGTTCATTTTAAGAACAGATGTTGGCTGTGGGTTTTGTATGTTTAGAAATAAGGGTCTTTAAATCATCATCTTTGATTTTCTCTGTTACTTGTGTGCATCTCCTCTGTTAAATTCTATATAAGACTTACTATACAGAATTGCAATTTGAGGGAAATAATAACAAAATTACTTCTTCTAACCAGAGGGGGTTAACTACGGCAATGTGTAGGTTTAGGAAGCCTAACATAATTTTATTTACACTGAAAGATTTTTTTTTTGGGGGGTGGGGTGGGGTGAAAAGTCTACTTAAATGAAGTCTTAACTGATAGCTTAGCACTTCCTGTGTAGAAGAACCATTTTATATTTTATCAGAAATGGTGCCACAGAGATTAATGAACAATCTTATGCTATAGAATTTGATGCTATATTGCACTCAAAACCAAATACAAAGTTAGCAAATATCAAACCAAATATCTTAAGAAGGAACTTTACAATAAATCAGTTCCATTGTCAAATCCCATTTAAGATGAAGTCGGATAAAGACCATTAAATAGCTTTTAACACATTCTAATTAGCAATTTGTATGTTGTTATTAGGATACTGAAATTTAAATTAAATATTTTAAATTAAATCAAATTCTTTCATTATTCTTTCCCCTCCTAATGTATAGCTTAGCCTCAAGCACATGTTAATTGTTCCATACTAAGTGAAATATCACTTTAAAGTGACATTTCCTGTTCCCATTTGAACTCTGATCTTTGAATGTGCAAAGGTTTGGTGAAAAGCAAAATTAAAAGTACTTTGCAAATTTGGATTCATGATATAGCTGGTCAAAGATATGCATGTGTCAAGGGATTCCTGACAGCGATCAGAGCACCAGGGTGTTCCGTATAACCGGCGCAGAATACAGCTTCATTTTTACATATATGACCAATTACATTTTAAGAGTTTTTCCGATGGTAATGAAGATGAAAAAGCAGAAATAGAGATGCGGAGAAGGAATTGAGATTGACAAATGACCAGTTAACTTAGATTTTGAATTTTTGTGCCTCTAGGACACAGTATAAATGTATCTGGAGACTGGGAAGAGTTGCTTGCCTAGTTCAGTTATGTTTTTTTCTAGTTCATCGGGAAGTATGGAAATGAGCACCTAGGTAAAGCATGTACAAATGTTTTGGCCTACAGGTCTGTAATTTTTCCCATAACAATTAACCTAAAACATGAATAAGAAATTTTACTATGCCTGTCCGGCAGCCTTCACTGATGAGTTTAGAGTTTGAACCAGAAGCAAAATGACAGAGAAATGTTCCCGACAGTGGCCACCAGGAATGTCACGTGGATGTGGAGAAGATGAGTCGTAAATTTTGAGAACTTTTTTCCTGATGCTTTGGCTGTTATTCATTGCCACACCTTTAGCTGTCTGTCTTACTATTGTTCACAACCTTTTCCTGTCAATGCCTATCTGTTGACCAAGAAAGAAATAACTATCTGCAAACAAAGTAATCTAGCCCAATGAAAACCCTGGTTCAAAACAAGGTCACATTTTGCTGTTCAAGTAATGCTGAATGCATTCTTGTATTTAATTTAAAATCCTTGAGATAATGTTTTCATTTCAGAAAAGTAAAAATGAATGTATAACTTCACTCAGCAGAAGATGGGATTGAAGCTGAGAGAAGGTGAACACTTAAACTGTTGGAAGTTCAGCTAATCAAAAAGCCTACAGAGGCTTTTCTTACATACAGGTCTGAATCCGCCAAGGTCATTTGAGTTCTTCCAATGGAGTTAGACGTACTGAAATAAAAATTAAAGGTCATTTTCTTCACTTGTAGACCTTGTGTTTTACCATAGTTGCACTGCCCTAGGCTGATAGTCATAATTTCTAAGTGGTTCATTCATGCTATTTTGAATGCAAATAAATGGTCCTAAAGCAGAATGAGGAGTTGTTTGTTTGGTGTGTGTTTGTTTGTTTGTTTTAAATCTTGTTCATTCAGTATTTTTTATCATCTGTTTGTTCACACTGCTGCTTATACAAATCCAAGATGAAATCATATTTATAGAATCACAGAATAGTTGAAGCTGGAAGGCACACATCTTCAGGGGTACAACACGATTTCCACTGATTACAGTAGGACACTATCTTATCTCAACAATTTAAAATTAATTTCTGTAATAGAAAGTCTTTTGCAAAGAGACTGAATGAACAGAACAACCATGAAAACAACTGATAATTGTTAAGCTTATAAAGGATTTTTTTCCACTGTGTCTTCCTTCACATTTCCTTTTTTGTTTGTAGGACTGTGGCCTGAAAGTGCTCTCAGTACTGCAAAACTAAAATCTTTGTTAGCCAATATATGCTTGATTTAAGAGAAATATTTATTATGTGCTGCCTGCACCTCCATTATGAATTTTCTTGATACAAATTTACTCTTTTGCCAAGTTCATTGTAATTATTTCATACGAGCAGCTAGTTCCTAGAAAACAACTTTGATGGTGTCAAATGGCATCATTTTACTTTTATTTTGTTAAACGCTGTTATTTTTAATGCTATGAAGTATGTTAATTTTAACCGTTGTTATGAAAGTACTTTTCATCATCTCCACTTCTATCCTTGCATGTGTTTGTGAAATTAAGAACCAGCATTGTGAGTTATTATCTTATAGTTGCTTTAAAGAGAGCTTCAGCCCCATAGTCACCATTTAGGAATTTATTAACGTTCAACTGCTTTGGAAAAGAAAAAAGATTCTTACAGATTTTTGGAAGAGTATAAACTATGGGATATTGCTTTCTCACAAAAATGCTATGAATCTTGCTTCAGATAAATAGATGCCATTTCTGTGCAAACAATATTCTGCATATCTGTTTCTCCTAGCAAAACCTAGAATATTGCAAACACTGCTTTAATATTTAAGGACTTAATCTTTCTAATAAAATTAATGAGGTTTGAAGATTAATATTGTCCGTACTTTGGAGAGAACAAAACGGTCTCAAAGACTTGGTAAGCAGCTTACTACTGTGTTAAATTCAGCATGAGTTGCCTAACTTCAGAGATGGTAAGTCATACACACCTCACAGAGAGAAAAATAAGTAGGTGAAACTTAATTAATTGGCATCTTTCTTTATTGACAGGCTAGTGAAGGATGCCCCGTGGGATGAGGTCCCTCTTGCTCACTCCTTAGTTGGCTTTGCCACTGCTTATGACTTCTTGTACAGCTATCTTAGCAAGACTCAACAGGAGAGATTTCTTGAGGTAATTGCCAATGCCTCGGGATATATGTACGAAACATCATACAGACGTGGATGGGGTTTCCAGTACCTCCATAACCACCAGCCTACCAACTGTGTGGCCCTGCTGGCTGGAAGCCTGGTTCTGATGAATCAAGGTATGTGCTAAACCATAGGAACGCTTTTCTACAATGCATCAACTCAATTGGCCATTTATGAAATAACGTGCAGGAACTGATCCACATGTTTTTTCTGTGCTTTCCGCACTAAGCGCTCAGCATCTATGGCAGCCAGCTGCCAAGGTGTGTTGCTTTGTGTGCTTTGAGAGCTCTGTTGTAGTGGGTTTGCTCTTATGCTGCTTAGAAAAATATAATTTACTGAATAGAACAAAAGTCTGTGGGCAGATGTACAAGGTATAATATATATGCTTTATAGCTGTGTATATAAATGTTGCTATCTAACTGTTTTTGGATTTCTTACCTCACCGTTGGTAAGAGTTAACACTTCCCTCATGTGTAGTGTTGCCAGTCCAGTCTTTCAGGGTAGATTATCCGTTCAGATCTTGTTCTAATGCCTGCGGGCAGTCTGCCATTGCTCCCTCGGAGCAATGTGCTTGGTCTCCTTGCACAATGCACCAAGAAGGTCAGCACTCAGAAACACCCTGCGTGCTGAGCAGGGAGCCAGGCAATAGGACAAGCTGGCGTGTTGACCAGGACTTCTGTCCTGTCTCCCCTGAGATGGCTGCAAAGCTGTAAGTTGATCAGCCCACAGGTCAGGACCTTTCTTTTCAGCATCCTTTGCTAAGGAGAGGAGAAGGGCTTCATCTTTTTCCCTTTGAGCTATGCTCTTGCACCCCGCAGCCTTCCTCCAAGAGGTATCTGTGCTGGGTACCATCTCCGTCTTTGCTCTGGGGACTTAATCCCATCCTGCCCAGTTTCCAGATGAATACTCTCACCAGTTGCTTTTGCCTGCTATATGTGGGGGCTATCCCTCTCCTGTTTAAGTGATGCACACTGTAAAGGAGAGGGCAAGTCGTGGAGTCAGAGGGAAGGAGCAGGTGAGAAATTCTGGCTTTAAACCCCTGTAATACTTTGGCCGAGAAGTGGAAGTCGTGGAGCCAGCTTCTGCTTATAAGAATGTGTCAGCATTTTATCCAGTTTTTATTTGTTATGTGCTAAGCGTATTTTGAAAATGTGATGCCTGATGGAACTACTTACATGATGCAAGTCAAGGAGAGTCTAGTTTTGGGATGCTGATGGCATTGCCAAGCTGTTCAGCCCTGCTAAGTAAGCAAGGGCACATCTGCACACGGTTGGAGCTTTCAGACACCCAAAGAATGTGTGTCAAAAAACTGTGGCACCTACTGTGTTTGGGAGGGGTCATCTTTTTGTTACAAGCTTGTCATAACAAATGCATTCACTAATGTGCATATGCTAAAAAGCAGGAAGGGAATACATGGAAATTATTCCCTTTCTGCCTATCTTGCTTTCCACAAATTGAAGGCTAAGATCATGTTTATTCAGTGGGTTTTGCTAAATTCCTCATAATTCCATCCTTCCCTGATCCTCTGTTGTTGCAGAAAGCTGGCAATTTAAGAGATGACTTTGCTTTTCATTAGAGTATAGACCAGAAGTATGCTTTGTGCCAAACAATGGTAACATCACAAATACAGTTGGGTAATATTTGTTTCACCAAACTTCATATTTTGGGAAAAAAAAATAAAATGCAAATTCAGTAACACCTGAGCTATCTGAAAGTAGTGCAGATATTTCAAATGAAAATAGGTCAAAACATCCATACTATAGATTTCTAAATGAAAATTCAGTTGTTCTCAATATAGGGTGATTTTATTTTTAAAAAATGGAAATGTAAATGAAGTTTCTTTTTTGGTCTGAAATAATTTAAAAAAAATGATTTCTTAAAAATTCTTATTCCAAGATGACAGACTTTTTCTTAAGGAGAAAAAAAAAAAAAGGAGAGAGGGAGTGAATAAGTTCTTCCTTTATCAGATTCAAAGCAATTGCAAATAGTGTATCCCAATGTAGACCTTTCTCCCAAAAGGTTTAAATTTCACCTAATAATTTTAAGCATTGTATTCAGGTAATGAAGTAGGCAGAGACTAAATAGCCAGTTTAAAGGCCTGCAAGCATTGTTATAGGACTGAACAATGAGACTAATTGAAATAAATTCTAGGCACCCACATATATTAACATTTTTGCAGTTAAAATAAACACTCAGATATTCCAAAAAGAGGCTTGAGTAAGGCCTAATTTGATATATATGCTGCTAATTGTAGGTGAGATTCATTCTGTTTTATTGTGTAGCCTGACAGAATATTGAGACTCTTCCATTTTTCATTCTAGTGTTATTATTTCCTTAAGGTGCTACAGCTATAGGGTTATAGCATCCAGTAAGTAAACAGAACATACATACATTACCATGGTAAATGCACTGTGCTGAACCATGGAAAATACCATTCTTGCTAGGGCAGTTTCAAAAGCTATCTATTGTGGCTGGTATGTCACAATGGAAAATGAGGGTGGAAGTGTTTGGGTTTTTGTTTGGACAGACTCCTGTGGTGACCAGCTCTGTCAGTGTAAGGACGTAGTGTCAACTGGCTGTGAGTAAAGTAGGCAGAAGTAAGTAATGCTGCTTGCCCTCCTGCTCAGGCCTTCCCAATCATATTTCTCTGTTCAGGCAGTGGATAAAAATACCATGTTAGAATCAGGTTGTCTAGTTAACTTAGACATTGCAATTTTTTCCTCTCTGTTAACTGAGCAGGATTTGGCAGCCTTGACTGCTAGGAAGTCTGAATTGCTCATCACTCTGCTGAGCATAAATAGAGTAATTGTGGCAATAAAGTGAAACATTCTTGGTAGCGGGTTTGAATGTAGCTCATACTCCCTCAGCCTGGCATGTGCACTTCATTCAGCAGGCACCACTTCACCAAGTAATGGGATGTAATGTGTGCCAGCTGCCCTAAAGTTGAGCTCTGCTATGTGGTGGAAATAAGTCTGGTTGAATTTGTGTCCAGACACTTTGAGTTGCGTAGACACTAAGTAGCCATACAGGTGTGCGAAGCAATTGTTCTCTGTTTAGTCCTACCTCTCCTGCCAGTGAATCCAAAGGAGAATAAGACAAGGCATGTAGCCTTTCGGCTGCTGGGATCCACACGCTGCCTTCCAAACACGCATCCTTCTGCAATATGTAGATGCACTGCTAAGGTTCTAGTGCCCGTGCTTGCTCCTTGGCAGACAGATCCTGAGAAGGGCTTCCGGCAACCTCTTCTCAGCTCTTGATTTGTGTGGAGCAGCCAAAATAGTAAGGTCTCTGGAAGTCTTTTCCTTAGAAGAAATATAACTGTTTAGGACTTGTGTGTGTAGAGGCTGGAACTTAGCTTAGTTGGAAGATTAACTTCATTCTGGAATTGAGGAATCTGCATTTGGAATTAAACATGCAAATCTTTTCCAAAAGAACTTCTATTTTGGATAACCCTTTAGATTGTACAACACATTGAAAAATGTAAGTAGAACACAGCTCTTAAAATCAAGCGTGTCTTAGTAGAATATCAGTTAACTGCAGTTCAAGTGTCAACTTTTCTGTAACCTCTGAGAATCTTTCACCACGCTGGTGACTGTGCCAGTGAAAAATGACTGATTAGAATATTTGCTTTATTGGAGCCCTCTAGTGGGGACTGTAAATTTGTTTTCATACTGCTTTAATTTGAAATGCAATAAATAGTCTTGGTGTGACTTCCCTTTTTGCATATTTTGAATACATTGAGGAAATTTTCACTTTAAGATGAAAAGCATAATCCCACATTATTAGCAAAAAGGTGTTTTATAGTTTTTTCTTCACTCCTGTAACTCTGCTTTATTGTCTTTAAGTATTGTGTTTTATTTTTCACTCTGGAACTGCAGGGGTTCTGCAGCAATAGGTCCTATTTTAGAGCTCTGGCAGTTTTCCTTGTGGATTCATTGCTGCGAAGGATCCCACTGTGGAGTACAGGTGACATCATCTATGATCTACAGTGTTGTAACCAGATCTGCTAACATCTTTTTCTTTCAGGCTACCTTCAGGAAGCTTACTTGTGGACCAAGCAAGTGTTGGCAATCATGGAGAAGTCAGTAGTCCTGCTGCAGGAGGTCACAGATGGTTCCCTCTATGAAGGGGTGGCTTATGGCAGCTACACAACCAGATCGCTGTTTCAGTACATGTTTCTTGTCCAAAGGCACTTTGATATCAATCACTTCAGCCACCCCTGGCTCAAGCAGCACTTTGCATTTATGTACAGGACTGTTCTGCCAGGTAGGTCATTTGGACCAATGAAGATGGATCTTCTAATTCTTGAAGCAATTTCATACTTGAAGTAGGCCATTTTTAAATAGCATTGTACTTGGATGTTTGAAATAACCTTTTCCCTGGATTTTACCTCCATCATCCATGGAAACAGTGATATCATTGTTTATCACTGCTTATTAAACACTGTTGTTTATTAAACTCTGGCTTTTAGAACCAGTCAAAAGACAGAAACGCTATTTGGGAGAAAAAGCAGTGCTTCAGAATTTGATTTCTGGTTTTCCGAGTTTGAAATAGAGCTGTTTTGGGTGTTTTCTGTTCAAAAAATAATATTCTTTGAGATTCTTACTGATTTTTTACCTTTGCCAAAAAGAAAAATCATCACACAAAAATATTAGATGAAAGGAATAGCAAATCATAAAGCCAGGGTAAAAGTATCAAGGAAGTGTAGGAAAGTTTTGCATGATCCCCTCTTTTCCACCAAACATTGAAATCCATTTTTATAACCACTTTTTTCACAATATTTTTCATATGGAAAATGTAATTGACTCAACTGATAGGTTTTTCAGTGCAGTCCAGGGGTACATGAACCGTTTTCTTTTGTCAATGTGAGAGTTAAACAGAAATATCAGACAGATGGGTCTGTTTTGCAGACATTTTAGTATTTCTATTTTCATGCTGAATCTCTCCAGTGTCTCATAGTGTGTTTCAGCATCTCTGATATGAAATCCTAGTTGTAACTAAAAGATGGAGATCTACAAATATGAAAACAGTTATACGCTAATAAATATTGCCAACCCCTTGTAGCTTTCAGAAGAGTTTTAGTTTTGGGTAGCCTTGCAAGTTTTCAGTGATGGTTTTGTGTTGCTTCTTTGTAGGGCAATTCATTAGGAACTTATATTGTTCAAAGTCCTCTTAAAAAAAGATAGTGATAACTTTACTGGGTATTAAAAAGCCCAGATTTAGCCTTGTGTGTAAGGGGAGATGAGTGCTGCTTTGGTAGGCCAGCACAGATGTGTAAGGAATTGCACTGAATCCATGTTGATACCTTAGGCATCTACTGGGGAGAGGTTCCTAAAGAGCAAAATGAACTAATTTTAGCTGTTTCAGGGTGAAGCTGGGTTTTGTTTTTGTTTTGTTTTTGTTTGGTTGGTTGGTTTGTTTTTGTTTTGTTTTGTTTTGTTTTGTTTTCCTTGAGGGAACCTTTCTTTTGTTGCTTTGGAGAGTTTGGATTGCCATTGGAAAACCAAAAGCTGTACAGAGAAAGTTATCTTTGCAGGAGTGGAGTGAGGAAGAGAAGTGGATGGGATATTGCTTTCTACATTTCTGTAGTGCTTTGACTGTTTGTAGCCCATAGCCGATGAAGAAAGGTGACTATTCAAGTTATCTACAGCAGAAGGAAACAGCTCCTGTGTAACATGTCTATGGCTCATTTACGAGTAGGTGTATAAACATCTGAAAAGGCTGCTTCTGTTTTTGTTTGTACTGCTTGGCTTCATCGTCATGCTCTACAAACATATCTGTGTACGTTTATTTGTTCTTTCTGACATTCCTTAACTTTTTCCCAAGGGTTTCAGAGAACTGTGGCCATTGCGGACTCCAACTACAACTGGTTCTATGGACCAGAGAGCCAGCTGGTGTTTCTTGACAAATTTGTCATGCGCAACGGCAGCGGGAACTGGTTGGCAGAGCAGATCAGAAGGAACCGGGTGGTGGAGGGCCCGGGGACTCCATCCAAAGGGCAGAGGTGGTGCACTCTCCACACTGAATTTCTCTGGTATGAAAGGGAATGAGTGGGCTCAAAAGGGACCAGACAGCTGCTTGCCATTTGTGATAAGCAGTTATCTTTAGATTTCTACTGTAGAAACAGAGATTGTGCTGGCCATGTGCAGTCACAAGTTTTTAGGCTCAGAACTTCTTCACTTGGCAGAGATGTTCAGTATGTGTTGCTACAGGCAATGCCTTGGTCTTATCCTATACGTGCTTCCATGTTTTCCTTCCATTGTGTATTGCTTTTATAGAATACATGCAGATCCAAAAGGACTGAACATTTCCATGCATATATTCTTTGGTTTATTTGGTCTATTCTAATGTTTAATCCTGTTTTGTTTTTTAATAATTACTTAGGCAAATATTTAAAGCATAAATTTCTTTTAAAAGCTTTAAGTAGTAATATAAGCTTTCTTTCAAAAGCTAGTCATGGAAAAGACAATGTTATTAGTTGTGCATGCACACTAATTTTCAAATTATATTTAGAAAAAATATCACGATAGATGACTACATCTATATCTTCTGTGTAATTTACACCTCTGCTAACTTACATGTCAATCTACAAAAGGTAAGAAATTAGAAGATCCAAGATGTACATATAAAGTACATTTAAATTCCCTCAGTCTGTAGAGAGAAAAAATACATTTCTGAGGAGTCAGTGTAGCTCTATTTCTCTCTTACAAGAAAAATATTATTGAATATATTGTTTTGTGTTTATGATACACACATTAAAAAGCATGTTTACTGGCTCCAAGTACCGTTTAGCTTGTTATTTGCAAAATACAGAATCTTTCCTCTACAACCACATTCACACATTTTCTTCTCCTGTTCCTACATGGAAGCCTTGGAAATTTATACTTACAATTTCTTCTTAGTGCTAAAGAGAAGGACATTTTTAACAGCATGTGAGTCAAAAAAAAAAAAAAAAAAAAGCCAACAACTGCCTTTTCCTTGTGCTGCAGTTTTGCTCCTTTGATGAGCACATCCACTTGCATTAGAGTCTCAGGAAAGAGGTCTGCTTTTAGGGGGATTCCCATCAAGGACAAATAGCTACAGAGCAAACTCCTAAGCTGTACAGCTCGGGAGCTGGTCAGAATTACACGAAGCTGTATGCAGGACATGAGCTGGGGTTGTCTAGGGCCTGGCTGGGGCTCCTGACTACCTGTAGAGAATAGTTCTGATGAGGAACCATCTAACAGAATATCATTAAACTTAATGATGGTTTCATTTATTTTGGTTGCTTAAAACCAATGCCAGAATTTGTTTTTCTTGCTTTTTTGTTGTTGTTGTTATAAATCCTGTAAACCCAATGAAGCAAAAATTATAAGTATTTCCTTTTCAGGAATTAAGATCTCTTTTTAAAACAGATACCTTATATCTCGTAAGTTATACAAGAAAGCTGTAAAATTTTTCTTCAACATAGTTGGAGAAGGAAAATAACGTATACTGAGTGATATAAATCATAACAATTTATCCTTTAAAATGCTTTTTCATTAATTTTTAGTTTATTCCTAATTCTGTTTGGAGACTACAGACTTCCTATAATCATCAGTTTTGGGGAAATGGGTACTCTGTTTCTCTTGGTTAAGTAGTCAGCAAATAGATGCAAATGTTGATGTCCAGTGCAAAATAGTGCCTACAGCCTCTTTCTAATGTGCTTTTTAAAATATTTGTATCACAGTCAGTAGCTTTATGATATAAAATAAAATGTGGCTTGTTTGAGGAAAGTTTATGGTACTCATATTTTTGGACTGCAGAAGGATTGCTTGCTCTAAATGTGGAGCAGATGCTTTCAGCTGTTATTCTGTAAAAAGCATACAACGTTAATTTGATTCCTACAAATTTGCATAGGGGTTAGTAAGGTAAAGAGCATTACAACTATATGTTTAGTTTGCTCAGGAAGGATGCTTGTGGGCTTTAGATTGTTAGGTTGCTCCTTGATATAAGTATTGAATTGTTTTTTGAGTTTTGTATCGGTTTTGATAATGGAATTGTTCGAGTGATTTTAAAACTCATTTTCCTCATCTTTTTGGCAGGTATGATGCAAGTTTGCGCTCCGTACCTCCACCAGACTTCGGGGTTCCAAAGCTGCATTACTTTGAGGACTGGGGAGTGGTAACCTATGGAAGTGCTTTGCCAGCTGAAATCAACAGGCCTTTCCTTTCCTTCAAGTCAGGAAAGCTGGGAGGACGTGCAATATATGATATTGTTCATAAGAACAAGTACAAAGAGTGGATCAAGGGATGGAGGAACTTTAATGCTGGTCATGAACACCCAGACCAGAACTCCTTTACTTTTGCTCCCAATGGCGTACCTTTCATAACAGAAGCTCTGTATGGGCCAAAATATACTTTTTTTAATAATGTGTTGATGTTTTCCCCTGCTGTGTCCAAGAGCTGCTTCTCCCCATGGGAAGGGCAGATTACAGAGGACTGTTCCTCAAAGTGGCTTAAATATAAACATGACTTGGCTGGTGACTGTCAGGGACGAGTGGTTGCTGCCATGGAGAGAAGCGGGGTGGTTTTCATCAGGGGAGAAGGAGTGGGTGCATACAATCCTAAACTGAAGCTGAGAAAATTGCAAAGAAACCTCATACTTCTCCATCCTCAGCTTCTGTTGCTGGTGGACCAAATCCACCTAGAAGATGACAGCCCCCTGGAGGCAGCAACCAGTTTCTTCCACAATGTGGATGTGCCTTTTGAAGAAACAGTTGTTGATGAGGTCCATGGGGCGTTTATTAGACACCGTGGTGGGATATATAAGATGTACTGGATGGATGACACTGGCCACAGCAAGAAAGCTACCATTGCCTCAAGGATGTATCCCCGGGGCTACCCTTACAATGGGACGAACTACGTGAATGTAACGACCCTCTTGCGGCACCCCGTCACGAGAGCCATCTACCTGTTCATCGGGCCCTCCATCGATGTGCAGAGCTTCACTGTCCGCGGAGACTCTCGGCAACTGGATGTTTTCGTTACCACCAGTGAGCACGCCTATGCAGTTTACCTGTGGACTGTCGAGGATGGGCCCCGTTCTGCCTTTGCACAGGTTGTTGCAGACCGCCAGAAAATTGTCTTCGACCGAGCCTCTGCCATTAGGAGCTCTGCAGTGCCAGAAGTGAAGGACTACGTAGGGATCGTGGAGAGGAACCTGCAGCATTTTAAGCCTGTTTTCCAGCAGCTTGAGAAGCAGATCTTGTCTCGTGTACGAAACACAGCTAGCTTTAGGAAGACTGCTGAGCGCCTGCTGAGGTTTTCAGATAAAAGACAGACGGAGGAGGCCATTGACAGAATATTTGCAATCTCACAGAGGCAGCAGCAGCAGCATGGCAGAGCAAAGAAAAACAGAAAGGTAGCCAAAGGCTACAAATTTGTTGATGCTGTTCCTGACATTTTTGCACAAATCGAGGTAAATGAAAGAAAAGTGCGACAAAAGGCACAGACTCAAGCACAAAAAGAGTTGCCTGTAGATGAAGATGAGGAAATGAAAGATCTTTTGGATTTTGCAGATATCACTTATGTGAAGCACAAAACTGGAGTGTCAGTTAAAGGCCGATCAGGGCTGGCACAGATGGTGACAACTGCTCGAAGTAGCACCCCATCAATATCAGCCTCTTATACCCGCCTCTTTCTCATTCTCAACATTGCTATTTTTTTTGTCATGTTAGCAATGCAGCTCACATATTTTCAGAAGGCCAAGAGACTGCATGGCCAAAGATGTCTGTATGCAATACTTCTAGTAGACAGCTGTATATTATTGTGGCTGTATTCTTCCTGTTCTCAGTCACAATGTTAGCAGAAGACCTCTCTATTAGTCGACCAGTTTATGGTCATATACGTCTATGCAAAAGCATTAACCCTAATAGGGCCAAAGTTTATGTTCTTTTTTTTCTGAAACATTCCAAAAACAGCTGGGGAAGGATTGGTTTCAGACCAGAAAGGATTGACAAATGAGGCAGGCAATGAATTTCTCAGAAAACTAAGTACTTAATAAGTACTCCTCCTTTGAGTTTTGAGTTGGGCCTCACATCTGAGGGAATATTATGCTTTGTTCATCAGAGTTCAGTAATGTAAAGTTGTAATTAATTTTTTGGTGAGAAGAGCCCTCTTAAGAGATTTGTTTCTAAGGGCTTTCTTTTTTTATACAGAATTGGATTTGCATTTGGTGACTTTTCATTCCAGGCTGCTATGGATGTCTGTGGACATTCTCTTAAGAAAAGGACATTCAAACACAAGTATGCAGGGCAGATCTTAGCAGTAGATTTCACTTCTCTCTGCCAGACCAAAGAATGATGCAGTGTGGGACACTCCTGTATAATTATTTCAGACCCTTACATCATGTCATCTCTTCCATGCTTTACAATCTGGCATGGTAGGAGATGGGAATCCTGTCAGTACTTACCAAGTGAGCGGCACAGCGCTTAGTAGGCAGTAGCAGAAGGCAAATAAGGGGCTGGTTCAAAGTATAAAGGAACACAATTCTCAGGAAAAAAAAAAAAAAAAACTTNCTTTCAGTCAAGTGTAAACTGCAGAAAGATGAATGCTGTAGGGTCTGTCTTCAATTTTACAAGGCAGGGTTTCACAAGTCTTCCATAGTTTGAAGTGCATCTTAGTAGGAAAATAACATCCTAGATCAGTGCCCTTCCATATGCAATTGTAAAAATCCAAAAAAATCACAAAGCAATCCTGTGGTAACCTCAGCAATTGCCAGTATGGAAAAAGAGGTATTAAGGAAGTATTTAATGTCTTTTTTCCGTTCACATGGCTAGAAACAGAGGACAGTTAAAATTGTGTGAACAGTCTGTTCTCTATAAAGCATCACCAAGAGTTCTGCAAACTCTTGGTGGCCCCTGGGTCCATTATTTGGGGATTAGTGGTAAATGGAATCATGTGGTTTATGACAAAAATAAGTTTGACATCTCCACATATATCCCCTTCTGTTCATTAAACTGATTTCAAAAAATCATAGCTGTTTGAGAGAACGGAAATTCTATGGAATTAGGGCATATCTGTATGTCTTTAAAGAAAAACAATTCTTCCAGTACATTTGCTATATAAAAACATTATAATTGTCTCTGTGAAAAAGATGTTTTTCTTTGATTAAAATATTTTTCCTGGTAATTACAGTAATGATGTTCATCAGCACTTTGTTCAACCATAAAATTTTGTTTCCTCTTCCTTACACCCATTTAGATATCTAGTATCAACATTGCTGTTTTTAAGCCTTCTGTGAGTTTATGCATTGAAATGTGTTGAGCTTTTCTTGTCTAAACATCTTCAGTGAATAGATCAGAATATTTTCACTAGGTTCCAGATACTGAGCCAATTCTGAGCACTGTACTCACACACGGAAACCCTGATACTGTCTCCAATGCCTGGGTTTAGCCAACGAAATTTGATATGTTTAGTCTGGGCAAAAATGTAGGACTCGAGTTAATTTCTGCTCCATCTGTAGTCAGTGGAGAAAGAGAGCCTTCAGATTGCTAGTCAGTCTACCTAAGACCTGAAACAGCTTCAAGACATACCTTTCCCTGCTAACTGAAAAAGCCATGTAGGGTGGTTAATCACCTATTTCAAATCACCCAGTTAATTGCTTAAGGTAAAGGAAGCTGAATTGAGGGAGTGTCACCCAGTATGGTTCCATGTTTGGTGGTGCCTGCTGAAAGTATGACCAGATTGTGAGAGGCTGTGTATCACTGGAAATTTCCTTTCTGCCTTTGCACAGTGATAATTGAAGTCAAGTAGAAGTAGCTCTTGGGTTATGTTCATTTTCAAAGACCCTGTTAGTTTTTTAATACTAGGTGATACTACTGATGGCCATAAAGCACTGAAAAAGCAAGACACAGGTTCTGTTGGTGCAGTTTAGCTGTACTGCCTGGCACATCCCTCCACTAGGAGCCAGTGCCATAATATAGTCCCAGGGAAATTCAGGAAGTCATTATGACTTACAGGCAAATGAGGTGTGCTTGTGTCTCCTTGTCCTCTTTGGGGACATATGAACCTTCAGGAAAAAGAAGAGCTGTGGTGGCTTTGAGCCTTTATTAGACTAATATTGTCAAGGGCATTCGTACAAATCTTTCACTTCAATTCATGACCATGCACATTTGCTCCCTGTCAGTTTGCCATTGCTTTGCTAACAGTCAGCTTTAGAAAGCTGAACTCTAGTCTAGAATGCTTTTGAGAAGTACCTGCATTTCTTGGCCTGCTGTATAGTGTGCCATCCATTTTCTAGCATAGGATTAGTACATGTGTCAAATGAAACTGCAGAATTATAGATTAGAAAGTAAGATATTGTCATGCACATTAGTTCTCATTTACACTACACTCCCCTGCACTGTTGTAGCAATGTAAAAGGGAAAGAGGTGAGTACAAAAGGTGCCTGTGCTCAGAGTCAGCATTCAAATGAGGAGTGTACATGCAATGATGGAGTGAAATGAAATATACCAGTCCATCCTCCTGAATGGGAGACCAGACCTATTTCAGCATAAAGTGGGAATCTAAGGGGTGTTCCAGCTTGTGCTTGGTTTGCACCTGATACCTCTCTGTGAAAGATGTATGAGTTACTTGCATATGACTGTCGTTACTGACCACTCTGAATTCCACTTACACAGATGTAATTTTTAGTCAGAGAGGGCACGTTAAGTTTTGCTTCAACTAGTGATGAAGCCATAATTGTCCTGGATATATTTCAGACGCAAAAAGAATCTCGTGTACTTCCTTACTTATTCTCTTCCAGGCCAAAGCCTTTTAAAAGTGCCTCTCCAATGGTCATGTAAGTTTTGTTTCCATTCTTTGCTTCCATTCTTCTTCTCCCTTCTTCTTTCTCTCATTCTTTAGCAAAGATCATCATTTGTTTTAATGGCATTTGAAGCAAGTGGAAGAACAGATGTTTCCATGATGTCAGAAACCAGCAACTTGGGCTGTGGGCTAGAAGTGTCTGTGTCACAAGCCAGGAAGAAACAATTCAAGCCTTCAGATGGCGACATGCACTGAAAAATCTGTCTGTGCCTTACTAGGAAGTGTAGTGAGGAAGAGCAGGCACAGGGGATCAGCCCAGCTAGCCCTAGTGGCTGGTGCGAGTGCTGGAGGAGGTTGGTGTCCTTAACACTGCTGACATATGGGAGGTTGCTGTCCTTGCCTTTGGGTCATTGGTCTGAAATGCAAGACAGAAGCAATCACAGTGACCTGTATGTACATGGCGGAGGCACTTCGCACCAGTTTCATCTGGACTGGGTATACTGAACAACAAATGTCTGTATGGTATCCAGTAGCAAAGTTATCTTTCACTTCCTATTTTAAATGGAGTCACACTGCTGAAGTTTTTCTGGCATATGCCTCTGCTCCCATTCTCAGATTGCCTCTCTTTGGTTTCTGAAAATGTTAATTTTCTGCATCTCTGGCCACATGAGAAAATGGCTATTCTACAACTGGGTGTATGTAGATGGGTTCCCGTATTCATAAGAGATGCTGCTGACTTCTCTCAACTTCTGTTCAATACTTGATGTTCTGTCATGTGCATTTGTTTTAGGGCTGCAGTTTAAATTAGTCTGAAGTTAGTTCATGTATTCTGAACAGTCAGTGGGAATTCAGCTCACTGGTAGCTGTGTGTATGTTTGAGGGCGGAATCTGGTTCTTAGATTTTTAAGTGATTGTTGAGATCATCTAAAAACTGTGTATGTTATATGCATCATTGTGACCGAAGGAAGCAAAGGGAATGGAGCACATTACCTCATTTCTTAAAACTTGTAAGATCAAAGTTGATTCTGAAGTATTATAGTCTGAAATGTATCAAATTCTTCTGTTGGCCTATGTATTTTCCGCTGATGAAAAGTTTTTTCTTAGTGTTTGAAAGTATGTAGTGTTTGGAAAATAGCTGTATTTCTGCACTAGGCCATTACAGTCACATTTATGGGGTCTGTGAAAATCTTAGTTGGGATCAAACATACTTTTGTCATCTTTAATCCCTTTCGTCTGGCTACTCTGTTAAAATTCAGTAGGATAACTTTAAGCTAGTAAGTCAGACTCAGCTAATGAAGACAAGATTTTATTTTCTGTCCTTTCTTAGTACATGACTCCAGGGAGCACTCTGCAGGAGGAAGCCTTTGTAATCCAGTGTTGGATATGTCCGTACTGTCCTCAGTACACAGCTTGTTTTCTAAATGAGTTCAACCTTAAAACAAATAATGTCAAAGCACTTCAAAGAAAATAAAAACGCCATCACTTTTTGTCCTGATAATAACTAATACAGATGAGTGATTAATTTAACTTTGTGCTTGCCTTGGTTGCTACTATAGTAGTCAACAGGAAAACTAATACCTTTATGAGAATTCACATTTCTTCTTCAGTTTTCAATGAAACTGAACATGACTGCAGAGGTCATGAGATACTAAGGAGTACATGATTCCATATATACAAGGCCATATCCTCTCTCTTTTAATTTGTGTTAATAAAAATAGCAAGAAAACAACATAAATCATCCAGGTTTTGTGGTAGTGATGTTCTTGTGGTAATGGAATTATGCAGCTAATTCCCACAGATTTGTTCTCACTCAAACCTCCAAAAGGCAGAAAAAAGCAGGAGAGATGCTGTTGTCATGCATATATCCATGCTCTCCCCAAGAAGGCCTGCAACACTACCAGAGTTATTGTGGGAATCCTCATTATACTGAAAGACAAACGGTGGGATCATAATAGTCCCCCAGGCCTTGGTGCTGCTGTAAAAGCTGTGTTTTTCTCAGCTGTTCTCAGGTAAGTTTTAACTTCTTTTAAATAAATTATTTAGAATTCCATGTGAAATGAGTCAACGGGGTACATCCTTAGAACAATACAGGAATAGTATTTAGGTTGACTCTACTCATGGAACTGGCTTGAACTCATAATTCTAAGAGAGCATTTCTTGCTACTCACTTTGAAAGATACTGTTTGAATGAAGGACAAGTGATTAAGCAATGCCTATTGGAGAGCTAGATAGATACAAAACTGATGGCTTTTTAGTACATGAGTTACTGACAGGTGGAATATCGAGAACAAGAAAGACATACAAGCTCAATAGGAAACTTTTATCATCACCTCACATCGTGGTTATGTGGGGCTAAGAATATTCTGTTTATTTGTCCTAACTCCTTGTGTCGCTAGGCCTGCAAGCCACTGTGCTGTCTCTGTTCTGACCAAGAAGCCTCCAAACACAAAGAGGATCTGTGAATTTAAAGACAGCAGCTTTAGCTCTTCCTTGGGAATTAGTGGGAGCCTAATCTTGTGCCCAACAGTTGATCTACGAATGGGTGCACTGAGATTTTACCCTCTGCCCTCACCGTCGCTCATGTAACTCATTCACTGGGTCAGCAAATTTGTTGATACTACAGTATTTAAAAGGATACTTCAGTCTTCAAAGATTTAAATACAGAATGTCTGATGTTTAAAAAGAGATGTGTGCATGGGAATATGACTATGAAAGCAGAAGTGGTAATGCTGTTGAAAAACAGTCTTGTATATCTCATGAAGTTCCCTCTGGTGGACCTAACTGTAGGTTGTTAGCAATGGGAAAATGGGCAGAGGACCAGAGTCCCTGGGAGGGCACCTAATAACTGTAACTTTATGTAAGGTACAGAAATATAGAAGACATTCAGTAATGCTATAAAATACTTAAAACTGCAAATGCCTTGCACATAAAATGACAATGATGATGATGAAGTATTTTAACATTACAGAATAAACGAGGGCAGACCCAGAGATTTGCAAGTTACTGCCAGTATAAAACCTAGGCAACTGGGAAGGCTTTCCCCTTATGTCTTATCTATCATTCCTCCATTTTTAATCATTTTTTCCTATCAAAAACAAAACAAAACAAAACAAAACTCTGCTAGCTACAATATTTTAGATTCTCTGAAGTGGCAGGACAGCCTGACAGAAGGACCAGCTGCTTCTAACAGGGAAGTACTGAAAGTGCCCACAAATGCTGTTGAGTGCACTGGAGTTCACCCTTTAATGCATGCCAGACATAGCCACCATGGAGTCTGGCAGAGCTGGCACATTTGTGGCAAGCTGAAATAGTTCAGGTATTTTGAAGGCAAGGAATGAGGTCAGTTAGGAATAACTATAAAGTCTTCTAAACTTACTAAGAAGAAATGACCGGCATCCCTTAACAGGAAGATCAAATGCTCTCTTTACAGGTCTAGAGGTGGTGGTGTTTCTCTGCATATTTTAAAGACCATCTGACAGAGATTGTCAAACACCTGTTTTCTGCCTTATGAAAGATATGTGATGATTTCACAACCCCCCAAAAAAGGTAAAATGTGTCTTGTATTTCAGGTGAAAGAGAACCTACCTCTTCAGCCAAAAATAGCTATTTGACACTAAGCTAATAATAATTTTCTCACAGACAATTCATAGCCCTGCACTTCCACAAGTCATTCGAAAGAGATATTCTTTCAGGTCTGCCCGGTATGTTCACTCTAGAAGAAATTCCCCAGGACTCCCCTGTTGCTGGGATGTAGCTTTATATAGCTGCTTCTGGACCATGGGGTTTTAAGTCTGCTTAGAATGGAGATGCCATTGGGGTGAAACAGCATAATCACAGAAAAAAAATGATCTGAGTCATTGCATTGCTTTTTTTTTTCCTTTTTTTNTTTTTCCCTTTGGCTGTGGATTGTTGCTTGTGTTCAAGGACTGATGTTTTTCTAGAGGTCAAAAAAAGTTGAAATGATTGAATTCAGGTTCCCTTCTGCTCTTGTCGGAGAAAACTGGACTATTTTTCCTTTTGGAGCAAAGCCACTTACCTGTCTACAAAGTTGCCACATTTTGGTCATTCTGTTGATGCCCAGATCCACCCAAAGAGGAGGGTAGTCTCTGCTCTCTTTTCCGAAAGCAGAGTATTCAAAGCCTTGATGCCAGTGGTCCCTGGTCTGTACACACAGCAGTATTAAACAAATACCTGGCTGCAGGCAACATTACATGTGCCATTTCTGTTATTCTTGAAGAGCTTCACGTGGCTGCAAGCAATTTTGGAAACTTATAGGTAACACAGACCCATAGACTTTCCCTTGTACATTGTGCCTGAAGTTTAGATCTGTGCAGAGACAGAATTTTGACATTTTAAATTTTTTAGTTCTGTGTTGAATCTTCAAAACTGAAATAACTGAAAAATAAGTTGTCTCCTAGACCAAAAGGAATTCATTAGGTTTCTTTTTTCACTTATAACTCTCGCTTGATTTCACCCAGAGAAGCCTCTGAACCTACTGGCATAACTACAATAGGTAGCTACATGGGGGAAACTTTGAAAGGGATAGGGTCTCAGCTCTTGCACTGCCTTTCTGTTAGAAAAAATCTCTACATAACAAAACTGGGCAGCAAAGGAGCGCAAGATGGGAAACTAGAAACAGGAAAAGGACATACTACCATGAACTGAAGAACCAATTAGTTAAATTTAGAAAAAATAGTTCAAGTTTAAAAAGCGGAAGAAGGTTTAATTGAATGAAAAAATACAGAGCATATTTTGTAGCATATAATCAGAGTGCATTAGGCTACGCACATAGGAGGAGTGGAACAGAATGAAATCTCAGCTATTCAGCAGTACCAAGTTAGCAAGATGTGATGGCATAATGTGAAGATAGCAAGGACATGGGGAATACAGGACATATATATGAGACTACAGAAATGTTTGGGGTTTAATGTGCTCACACTTGCAAAAGTAGTTTTATGGCATAGCGTTTTACATAGTAAAAGAAAAAGACTGAGCTTTGTTTTCTTGGAATTGGCTAGCTGGCTGCTCAGAGTGAATTACCTGACTACAAATGAGTTAACTCTATAATCTGCACACTAGGGCCTCTTGATTTCTCCATAAAACCTGACAACTTCTACCTTTCTAATCCTATGAAAATATCATATATTTTCTTACAAGCTCAGCAAATATTCCACAGATCACAGCCAGCACTTAAAGAATCATGCAGACTTACTTACAGCATACAGAGACTGTAGATTAATGTAGGTTGAACAGTAAAGCCCTCAGGCAGCTGGTTGCTGTAGGCCATCTGGACTTGGTTACAGGAAGCTCACTGTCCAGAAATGAGACTCTGTGAACCTCTGGTGTTAGAAGAGTGGCAGTAAATAACAGCAAGAGAAGGCTGGTGCAATGGCTTGTGTGACAGCACCACAGCTTACCCCTTAGGGCCTCCTTCTGAGCTGTGCTTGGTTTTGCCATCCTGGTTCCTTCCTACCCACTAAAATTCTTTTTCAGCCAAAAACTGCTAATAAATGTAATGTCTTAAAATACCAGAATAATGTACACAAATGCTTGTAAGCTGTACAGGCACAGACACAGTGCTACCTCTCAGGCTGCTGCTCTGCTAAGTATTAGTATTGTTAATGATTTATGTGGTGCCACTGAGCTGCACGACACTTCACAAACATGTAAGGCTGGTTCAGTCATAAAGCCAGAATAACTTCCTCAGTTTCACAAGCCGAGGTAATGGGCCTCAGGGGAGGTCAGTCCACCTGGAGGGTGGGTGCAGAGCTGCGTGCCAACAAGACTCCCACTAATGAAGCATTAATTTCACCTGGAAAGAGACAAAAAGCATTACAAGAATTTTCCTAGAATAAATAGATTTTTCCATCTGTCTTTCTTACCTGGGCACTGAGAAATACAACTTATAACACTCTCACTTGAAGAAACAAGCCCAGTTGTTATAAAAATAAAACCCATTGACAGTGCCATGGTGTTCAAGCTCCATTGTATCCATGTCTTTTAGGGTTAATAAAGTATAAGCTTTTATGTTACTAAAGTGAAGAGGAAGTTGAGCTTGATAAGACTAACAATAGAATTTGGGGGCAGGATGAACCTTCGTCAAAGCAGCTAGAAAAAGAACGATTTGCAAAAAAAAAAAAAAAAAAGCAAAAANAAAAAAAAAAAAAAAAAGAAAGCAAAACCAAACAAAAACAGTCTTTTGCTATTCCAAACAAATAATAAATATAATGAATGTCCTGGGGAATAAAATAAAATAAAATAAAATAAAATAAAATAAAATAAAATAAAATAAAATAAAGAACCTATTGCAAAGACTTACTATCATGAATAAAACAAGATGTACTCAATATTTATTGGCAAAGCCCCCCAGCACATGCACACACACACTTGCTACATGCAAGTCCAGTCCTATACATTTGATACAACTACAGAACTAGTTTGATTACTGCTTTTTCCACCCAGAAAATGTTTGAGGAAAGGACAGAATTTAAAACATTAAGATGAAAGTTGATAAAACGTTAAAGAAGTCAATTTGTTTTCAGCTGACCTTTTCATTTTAAAAAAGCGTATTTCAAAATGAAAAATAACAAAAATCACCATTTTGTTCTGAAAATAGCTGTCTTTTTTCACTCTGGCATTGTTTTTATCCCCCTTGGAAGGCATGAAATTTAATGTGAATCAATGCAAAAACAACCATTAAATTGGAATCCTGGGTTCTTTAACAGAAAGCTTTCTGAATACTTTCCAGCTAATGCTTTACAGCTGTTGTGGAGAGACAAGTGTTAATTTACAGGGCAAGAAATAGCTGCCTTGGGAGAACAATGCACTGATGAACCGGATGCTAACAACAGCCTGGTCATAGGGCTCTGTGCTCCCTCAGCTTCTCCACCATGGGTCTTCTCCAGCCCCCCAGTTCCTGAGGCTGCCCATGCCCTCTGGCACGGCCATCACCGCCTCCCACCTTGAGTCATAGCACAGGCATTCCCCTCCTTCCAGTCTGGGTGGTCTCCTCCTCTCCCACCTCTTTATGCAGTATTTACTGGAAACATGTTTGCTCGAAGGGGAGGGTTAATCCTTTTTCATGCAGAGCTCCCTTCCCTTTTCCCAGGAAGCTAGCTTCTGAGCTCATATTTTATTACAGAGAAATAAAATACAGATAAAATCAGGCATAGAAACTGAATTAGCAGGGTTCCTTGGCTGTTGTCTTTCCACTGCATGAACGTTATCTGCTTCTGGCCTTCAGGATCCCTTGTTCAATCAGTGGTTCCCAGATGCAGCAGTGTCCCTGCCATCACAAAGAGGTCAGTACCTTTGCAGCGATTTCACCTTGGTGCTCCAAACCAGTGCTCAAATCTCCCAGAGCCTGCAAAACCCCTCCTGGGCAAAGAGGGTGGTGAGCACGAGGCTGATGAGCTCCTCCCACTGCCATTTGGTCCTGTCCCCACCATAAATCCAACCACAGCCTGATTTGCCAATGGATGTGTTGGCAAAAGCAGAAGACACAGACAAGCATGCCATGTAATATAGGGCTGTCTGAATGGTGGTAGGAGAAGCAGCCACAGTGAACGCCTGGCAAGCAGAAACTCTGAGTGGAGAAACATCACCAAAGCACTCTGATTTATTAGGAGCTGTGGTGGTTTTACCCTGCTGGGCAGCTGAACTCCACCATGACCACTTTCTCACTCCCCTTCCACAAAAGAAGAGGGGAGAAGAAAGTATGATGGAAGGGAAAAAAGCTCATGGGTTGAGATAAGGATAATTTAATTAAAGAGAAAAGAAAGAGGGGAAAAAAAAGGTAAACAAAGGTCATGTGGAAGCAAGGAGAAGAGAAAAAAATTATTCTCTACTTCCCATCAATAAGCAATGTTTGGCCGCATCCTGGGAAGCAGAGCCTCAATACATGTAGCGGTTGTGTGGGAGGACAGACGTCTTCACAACAAGAGCCCCCCTCTTCTCCTTCCCCTTTCCCAGCTTTTGTTACTGAGCGTGACACCATATGGTATGGAATATCCCTTTGGTTGGTTTAGGTCAGCTGCCCTGGGGATGTCCACTCCCAGTTTCTTGCCCACCCCCACCTACTGGCTTTGGGGGGTCTGGAGAGAGTCCTGGTGCTGTGCCCACACTGCTCGGCAGTAGCCAAACATTGGTGTGGTATCAGGGCTGTTTCATCTGCAAGTGTAGAGCACAGCACTACAAGGGCCGCTGCAGGGAAAGTTAACTCCATCCCAGCCAGAGCCAGTACAGGAGCAAGGAAATTATTTTCATTATTTTCTCCTCTGCATTGTTGCTGCAGGGTATGGAAAGGGTCTGGGTTCGTTTGTGAGGGTGTCACCCTGTGAATCAACCTGCCTTCTACTTTAAGAAATTGTGTATGAGAGGTGATAAGAGTTACATTTTTGCTGGCTGTGTGGTTCAACTGGCCATCTGCCTGACTTAAATGTGATTTTCTTTACGTTTATTTTTTCGCAATGCTTAGGGCATTAAAGTGGCTGTGGTAGTGACCCAGACACTGCAAAAGTATCACCTTCAGTGCAGATGGGAGCAAATCCAGAGTTTTCGTTATTTCCTCTCATCCCAACACCTCCAACACTGGTCCAGAGACAGTGAATTCTGGTTTCAAGGTACACTAACCATTGCCTCCACCTGGAAGTATCTACTAATAAACCCAACTATGGTTTGACCCATATAGGGACAGACATTACTTCTCATGGTTTATGTAGAGGATTTTCATGTTGAGTTTGAAACACAGGAAAGTTATTCAAATTGGAAAAGAAAAAGGAAGAAGGAGCAACTGAAACTTTGAAACTTCCCCATCTTGCTCCTCTTGTCTGGTAGGAGGTTTAGAAAAAAATATTACAATCAGCAGGTATTTTCCAGAAGCTTGAATTTGCATAGACAAGTAGTATTTTTCATAGTAGCATTTTTATGTAAGGAAAATGCAGCTGTCCTAATTCCATTTTTTCAGAGCAAAGGCATTAATTGGTATTAATAAAAGTTGCAAAATGAAATGAAAAAAAAATACTTCTGATGTTTGTACTGGGCAAATAAGCAGGAACTATGGCAAAGAATGAAATTAGTATATACATATATAAACATGACGTGAAATGGTGAATAGGAAGATGGATAAAGGAGATCTGATTTGGTTCTACTTGGATTTCAAAAACATATTTGACAAAGTGTCCTGTAGAAGTTAAGAAAAATTAAAAGACCAGGCAGATCTGGAGTGAGAAGGAAGGTCCTTAGGAGTTTTAAGTTTGCTAAAAATGGGAAAAAGTGGTGCATCTGTACTGTGAACAATACTGCTTAACAATCTTTTAAGTGACTTAAAAGAGGGTAAAAATCAAGGCAACAATATTTGTTAATAATATGAAGTTATTCTGCATAGTTAAAAACAAAATTCTGCTTTGAAGAACTGCAGATATAATTTACTAGATTGCCTGACCAGAAAGCAAAATTGCAGCTGCAGACTAAGTGGTGTTCAAAGTGAAACCCAATCCTACCTTCATATATAAACTGATGGACTCCGAGCTGACTGAAATTACTCCTCAAGACTGAGAATTTTTTTTATATAATACAGACTTCACTAAAATATCAGCTCACTGCTTCAAAGAGGATCAAAAAGCAGTTAAAATTCTAGGAACAGTTACAAGGAAATAGAAAATAAATAACATCAGTATGCCATTGTAGAAAACTGTGATCCACCTTCAATGCACTGCAAATCTGGTATACCCCCTCCATGTCCCCTCATGTTAAAAATGATACCTGAATACTGGAGAATGGTTCAGGTGGCAATATGGATAAAAAAAATAGTATATAGCCCATCAGACAAGGAACAACTAATTTTACTAGTGCCTCCTCAGCCTGAAAAAGAGGGGGATATGATGAAGGTGTACAGTATGAATGGCACAGAGAGACCAGGTAGGGGTCAACTGTTTTCTCTCTTCTCCTGCTGGGACCTGAGGGCATCTAATGGGATGGTGTCAGGTTTGAATGAACATGATTCATCCCAACAGGTAGTTAAACATGCTTGCTATGCTATGTTTTGGATGTTAAGAAGTCTGCATGGATTAAAAATGCAACTGAGCAAATAGAAGAAATATATCAACTGCTGTTGGATGCAAAGGAAATCCCTGAAATGCAAATTTTGGGGGTGAGAAAGCATTCTGGAAAAGTACTGCAGCTTGTTTCCCTGTCCTTGTGCTTCTCCCCAGGTATCCGCAGTAGCCATTCTCAGCAAGAGGTTAGCAGACACTCAGCCTTTAATCTGTTTCAGTCTAGCTGGTTTAATGTCCTTTTTTTTTTTTTCTTTTTTCCTTTTTCACTCAAAGTTCAGACAATTTTTATGTCTGCAGAACAATAACGAACAAAGTCTCCTCCAGACTGAGGCAAGCACTTCAGTCAGTGGCACGTTTTCCTCCTCCTCCTCCTCCTCTGCAGCAGCAACAGCAGCAGCAGCTCGGTGCTGAGCATGACACAGCTGGTACCAGCCCAGCGGCCGCCAGCACCACTGTTGCCTCTTCTGGTGCCTCTGCACCACCTCCTCGGCTGCCCAAATTGCTGCAATGAATAGGCCACATCTTTAAATAAAGGAGTGAATGATATCTTTTGTTTACATCTGCAGGTTATTGTGTTACACATCCACAAACCTTTTTTACCCTGCATAAAATGTAGGGAGCTGTACACTGTGTGGAAATTCACAGTCACTTTATAGCCACAATCTAGCCAATTGTGTTTACAAAACACATTTTTCTTAACCTTTCCTACTTTATGTTTTCTGAGTATGTAGGAAAATATACCTTAACTCTTTTATCCAATACAAGAAAGGCCAAGGTTCAACTATGTCCCATAAGCATCCTCTTCATCACCATCTTTCCTGCAGCTCCACTGTACTCACAGGTCACATCAAACCTAAAATAGTTCTTCATTATCCTTAGACTTCTGGTTTTCCCTTTATTTAGCATCATCTCTGTAAAGCTGGAGCTTTGTTTAAATGCCATCAGGCTTACTGAAGCCATAAGGATGAGGGCTGACTGACATTTAGCACTATCCTGGTCCCCCCATGTGTCACTGTTAGAGACTAACATGAGCAGAAACACGTTCAAAACTTCTCTGTGTCTGTTCCTGACTGAGTTTTTGGCTATTTACTCTGGGCATTGCTGTAGCAGAGACTGTCCATGGAGACACTGAAGTACTATTGGTGACTCCATATATTGGAGGCAACTTAGCTCACAGTCTCGTATTACTTGTCACTCACAGAAGTCTTCTGAATCTTCAGGAAATACACATGGTGATCTTTGACACAAGTCTGTTACCACTTAGGTCTCCTCCTGGAGGATAACAGAGAATATATATCATAGAATCATAGCATATCCTAAGCAGGAAGGGACCAACAAGGATCATCGAGTCCAACTCCTGTCTCCACACAAGACCACCCAAAAATCAGACCATATGTCTGAGAGCGTTGTCCAAATGCTTCTTGAACTCCAGCAGGCTTGGTGTCATGATCACTTCCCTGGGGAGCCTGTTCCAGTGCCCGACCACCCTCTCAGTGAAGAACCTTTTCCTAACACCCAGCCTGACCCTCCCCTGTCACAGCTCCATGCCGTTCCCTCAGGTCCTGTCGCTGTCACCAGAGAGCAGAGATCAGCACCTGCCCCTCCGCTCCCCTCGTGAGGGGGATACATACATATATATGGATATACATGCACGCACACACACACACTTTATATGCATTATACACAATTAGTATATATATGTATGTATAATTTAAATGTATATATGTAAATACATAGCTCTTTATTTATGTTGAAGAGTTGTGTTGGATAGGCTTGCAACATGGCAGAGTCTCACAGACCTTGTCCAGCACAGGGATGACAGGTTGGTAACACACATTTTGGCACTCCGTGGTGTTCTGGAATCTTCCGATTTTGAAGAGGAAGAGATTGGTTGTCAAGTTCTTTGTTCAAATCTCTTTTATGCCAACTTTTGGAAACTTTCATTCAGGCTGGGGGTGCTCAAGTGTTAGCAAGAGAGTGCTCTAGCAAATTGCTAAATTGCATTGTCCTGTCTCATGACTACCAATTTTTTTGCCTCCCTACCTGAATAGTCCTGGTTGACAACTACCTTAGCTCTTGACATGCTGGTGTACAAGTAAATGATAGGGAACTGGAAAGAAACCAAATAACGTTTTCAGCAAATCCAACTCCATAATCATAAAAACTACTTAGCCCTTAATTCTAAGATGTCTTTCATGGAGCCAACCCTGATAGTAACTTTAGTAGCCACATAAAAAGGAGCAGCATTGTGCAGCAAGAGAATCTGACCAGAAAAACCCACATTGATTTCAGGAAAATAAGTCTCTGGTTCCTTTTGAAACAAGATATGTCTTTTCCCAGAGAAGCTGTGGATGCCCCATCCCTGGAAGTGTTTAAGGCCAGGTTGGATGGGGCTTTGGGCAACCTGGTCTAGTGGGAGGTGTCCCTGCCCATGGCAGGGGGGTTGGAATTAGATGGTCTTTAAGGTCCCTTCCAGCCCAAGCCATTCTGTGATTCTGTGAACATATGTGATAGCTTACTTGCATGACTCTGTATGTGTCACTAATCTATGAAGAACAAATATCATACTAGCACCTTTAGGTAAGTCCTAAAGAAGTTACCCACACTACACAAGGTTCATCATGATTTTATATGCTTCATTTTATTTTGTTATTATTATTTTCCTTCTTTTAAACATAACCTGGGAACGGATACTTTCTATTTTCAGTCACAGAAATGCAGCAAGAATGACAACCCAAACAGCCTTGTGCTACCTCATCACTTTGTTTTTGAGGACCATCCCTCAAACTGTACAACAGAAGACTTCAGAAGTTTTAGATGACTCTCAAAGTTCATCGGCAATAATTCTCAGCCATTGTGTTTGCACCGTGCTTGTTTCCTGCAGCATGGAGCAATACAGCCAGTGCCACGTCACGCCTTGCTGACTTGCTTGAAATAGTATCTACAAAAATCAGGCTGAGCCAGCTGGAGGCTGAGCCTGGGGTGAGGCTCTGAGTGCAGATTCCTGCCAAAAGGCACTCAGGTAGCCAGAGCTTCACTAAGTAATCCTGGACCAATGCTAGGTGTGCATTGGCTAATTTGCTCTAATTACTTTTAAATGATGGATTGGTTAGCTTGAAAAATTAACGTGATTATAGCTGAATTTTCTTCTGTAAAGAACAAGCCATATTGTATTGCTAATAATAAGACTCGATAAAAAAATGTACACGATTGTGGGTGGTTTCCTCACATTTTGTTCACACATTTAATCTGATGCCTCACTCAAAAGCTTCCCTGTAAAGACTGAGGTTTAAGCCATTGCTACTTACAATGCAGGCATGTGTGGACTAATATAAACTATTTTTATAGAAACAAAGACAGATCTTTGCTGTTTTGATGCTGAATATTGGGGTGGGTTTCCACTGGGGTCTCCACTTGACTGTCACACTGGGCAGTGAGTTCATGCTCTTCTGTTTGCCCTAAAGACCTGCTTCAATTCTTCACTGCTTCAACATAACCAACAGAAAGTGAAAGCTCTGTGAGCTTTTATAAGCTGTGGGACTTTGAAGAAACTTCTCTGTCTCTTTCCCTTTTCTGACCGAGATTTCACTGTCCTCAAAACACAGGGAGACCACCGGAGCCTGCGGCAGAAAATGGACAAATTACGCACGGCGCTGGATTTTTGCATCCGCCACCAGAAGATTCTGGGTTACAGCGTCGTGTCCCTGTTGACAGCTGCCAGCGAGCATATCTTCTCCTCCGTGGTCTTCAAGTGTCCCTGCAATTCAGGGAACACCTTGGCTGTGTCTTCCTCATAGTGCCAGCCTTCATTCTCTTCCTCTTCGGCTACATGATGAATGCCAGGACTTGGCTCCTGCTGACGGGCAGCTGCCCTCTGGAGAAGCAATGCGGCTATGACTTCTGGGGAAACTGCTGCCGCTACCTCAAAGTGCTGGTGCCGGTGACAGCCAGCGCCTTGGTGGCCCCCCTCACCTGGATCGCGGTGGCCCTGCTCAGCGCCAGCTTCTACGAGTGCGCAGCAAGCGGGAGCAGCTTCATCAAAAAACTGGTGTGCAGGGACAAAGAAGAGCAGTGCTACAAGCTGCTGGAAAGATTACCCTGTGACGAGACCTTGTCCGAGAAGATACCAGGTGAATTTCTCAGCCTTCGAGCCCAGTCCCAGGTAAAGCCTCTCTGCTCTGCTCTTCCCCCAGGGACTCCAGCTCTGCCCACTTCACGCACACTGGTGCCTGCAGGGGGCTGCAAAGATCCCTTCTCTCTCACACTGTGTGACTAGCAAAAGTACAAGATTAGCAAAAATTCATTGGTCAAAAAACACTAACAGAAAGGTTACAGGTGGTTATTTGTGCTAGCTTCTGTTTTTGCATGTTTGCATAGCAATTGCTTGGCACTGGCACTTGCAAAACCTTTTTCAGAGCTGGGCAGGGAACCAGCCTAGATACCAGGACTTTCCACTGCAGCTTTTTTTCTCATTTAGATTACACCTGGCACAAGCTTGTCTTTTTTTCCACCTTTACCCCTCTAAATATCTCAAACTTTTGTAAGTATGCATTAGTTGAGAGGAAGCTGAGGTCATGAATAGGGAGGAAGCCAATGTCTCATTGCAACAGAGAACTGGCGAGTGAAGCAAAGGATGGCTAGCTTGACTATGAACCTCAAAGCTTGAACCTATTATTAAACTCACACTTGTAGTCTGGGTGAATAGCTAAAAAAATATATCTATCTTGTTACAGTTTTGTTGTGCTGAAGGCAAACTACATGAGAAAAAAAAAAATAGTACTCGTGGGTGGATTTTTTTCATTTGGAGTGAAATGAAACCCAAGCATTTTGGCAGCACTCCAGTTTTGTTTCTATGTTTGTTTGGTTTTCTCCTTAACTCCAGAAGAAAAATCATTTTTCATCATTTTTGCTCAGGAAAGCATTAAGGCTAGTTAATGAAGTTAGGTTTATAAGAGATAATTACACCAAAAAAAAAAAAAAAGGTGTTTAAATTTGACAAATATTTAGCATGCGGCTCCTCCAAGAAAAAGGCAGAAAAGGGGTAAATTCTGTATCATTGATTTCTGATAGGGTAAGAAAGGAGCAAAATCAAGGAAGACTGACTGTTACTGATATTTCAATGAAATATAAAAGAAACAAACTAGTCAAACAAAAATGGAAGATGATGTGAGATCATTGTTATTACTGTACATTATTTTTTATATCTGGACTACTTTCAGCAAAATTAAGAACCACACATGCTAGGGATGATAAAATCTTGTACAAAACAGGAATGATTCCTGTATTTGACAGTCAAATCCATGTCCTGCCTACAAAACCTGCAGTTTCCATGTTTGATTCAATGTTATGTTCTATCCTCTCACACAGGACCATGTGAAAACACTATTAACCCACCTATTTCTTTTCCAAGCTGATAGGGTGGCTGCTGATTGCCATCATCATTACTGTGGCACTCATTTCAACATGTGTCAGCCGCTGTTGCTCCCCGGTCAGCTATTTTCAGCTGAAGTTCTGGAAAATTTACTTGAAAAAGGAACGAGAGCTCTTTGAGATCAAGGCTAAGGAGCATGCAGCCAAGCTGGCAGAAAGAAACATTAACTGCTTTTTTGAAGCTGCTGACCCAACACCATTTCAGACTCCCAGCAATGAAGACTGGCAGAAGATTTCATTCTCCTATGCCTTCAATACGAAAGAGCAGTATTACAGCATGATACACAAGTACGTTAACACAAACAGAGGCAACAGCAAAGCATTCAGTGAAGGAAATCAGATTCCGCCTGTTTTAGGATTTGTAGATGAAGCACATGGAAGTGAATCAGGATTTTAATGAAATAAGCCCTTTCTAATGCTGGCAATCTTTTAACCCTACTGATATAAAAAGAGTCTTATTCTGTGCTCTTACTGAAATCAATGGGAATTGTATGTAAAGGATGGTATTGTAAATCTTGGGAGATTTTTTAAAATAAACTTTATATTTTTGCTTAAGTGCATTTAAATAAATACATAGGTCACAATGGGAGTTTTCATATGTTGATGTTCATTAAGAAAGAGCCATGTGTAAAATAATAAGCATCCACAGCAAAGATGTCAGCATGTGCTATGTCAAATTATTACCAAAGGCCTTCAAGGTATTTGGCAGCTGGAGCAACAAAACCAAACTTTCATACCTGTCAGTAACACAGAGACAAAAAGGAATGGAAATTTTTGACCAGGATTTTAGCTTAGTTTATTAGCTATCATTTGACTTAACAATATATACTTCAGTGGAGCTTAGAGCAAGCTCTAGACTAAAATATTTAGTTTCGGTCAATTAGTTTCTCAAGGCAAGGACCATGTCTTTTAAAACCTGGGAATCAATTAATGTTTTGGAGCTACCTGTGCACAAAGTCCATTGGAAATGTTAAGAATGACTTCAGCTGTTTGTCAGCTGGAATAACTGAGAAAAAAATTCCAGCCACTTTACTCCTATGTGTCCATCTGCTTTAGATCATAACAGTGAAACTAAAAACTTCCATTGTGGTGAATTTTCTTTACCACTGTCTGATCTTGATCACCTTTTGCAGCAGGCCTTCTTAATTAGCTCTACTGCTCATTTCCTGTTACTCTAAAACTCTTCTGTGGAAAAAAAAAAAAAAGTAGGTATTTGAATGTTACATGGAAAGCAAAACAACATTAAACTTCCAATTTATATTCCATTTATATTGATTTCTCTTTTATCTGACAAAAAAAAAAAAAACATATTTATTATGTATTTTTAGTGCATAATATTACACACAGTGTTCTGGCCCTGGCATCAGTACCTAAGCTACCCCTGGATGTATCCACCAAATACACTGTTTGACTGGATTCAGAATAAAGTCCAAGTGCAAATTAGCATGGCTTGAGGGTTAGGCTTATGCATAATGTGGCAGTGTAGATGAAGCTTGTAATAACAGATACTTACAGCACAGCTACACATTTAAGGATGTTATGAATCTGCAATCCTGCATACTGTTAGCAAACAGTAATGTTCTTATCAAAGAACCTCTAATGATAAGAAGCAATGATACTGGTTTTGAGTGAAGAAAGATAAAGTTCAGTTTTTCTCTGAGAGCATTTTCGAGAGATGAGTCAGACTGTTTGGTCCAGGCTGTCCTTTCACTCCTCCCAGGAACTTTCTCTGTGTAGACAGCAAACTCTAACTTGGAAACTATTCTGACAGATAGAGAGAAATCCCATAAAATTGCTTGTTACAGTCATTTTCCAAGGAGGAAGAAAGAGAAGTGCCTATTTTAACTAGCTGAATATAACTGCTTTGGAGACTTAATTCTTGTTGTTGAAAATAGGACATATAAAGGGAAAACAGGGTTTAATACTGTGTTTACTGCACTTTAATCAGTGCTCTTTTTCTTCCAAGGAGCCTGATGTTAATAGTGTAACAAGTGGCCAATTTGTTATTTGTGCCTCCAGGAGGCACAGTTCAGTTTAAAACGTTCCATTTTACCTCTCGTATTGAAGGGTTCATTTGTTCACTGACATCTAGAAAACAATAAATCTGCTCTGGAACATTGTAAGTTGGAAGAAAACAATGTCCTGGCCCCACTGAAAGCAGCACCAAAATGTTCCTTGACTCAGAGGGGCCAGGCTTCACCGTAGAGACACAATAAAATGATTGAGGATAGACCAAAAGCATCCGGGAACAAGCCATGCTTTATTTCACTTCCTGATGAGAAGCTGCAGTGAAAACGCCGTCGGGGTTTGTGTTAATCTATAACTGGGTGGGCTTTTGCCACTTCCCACTCAGCCACAGCTTCCAGGGTCCCATTACCAAAGCTGGTTGTCTTTCCAGGGAAGACACAGAACTGGTACTTCTCATTTAAATGAAAGAGCAAAGGCTTCAAAAGGCCTTCTTCGCATCTTCAAGTCTGCTGAGGATGATAGCAGTCTATTTTTCACACATAAAATTACTTATAGGGGAAGGAGAAAATTCCTATCTGTGTATAAGGATATGAGCAGATATTTATGTAGTGTTTTTGTATGCGGTTATGTTTGAATTTTTGATTTGTCCTCACATTTATGTAACACTCATATTTTCTGTATGTAATTACATTTATAGTAAAAGAAATTTCAAACAGAAGCCTCAGCACACTTTCTGATACTCCATCAGCCAGCTCCAAAAGTGTCTACACTAATAAGAAACACTTAGAAAAAGGCTTCTGGGAATATGCTACCAAATAAGACAAGCAAAAACTGTATGTGTACAGGTTAGTTAATATCAGCATCTAATGGTAAGTAGTTTGTGCCGCTATCTTTTCTATTGTTTGTTACTGTTTTTCTAAGAATGTTTCCTCTTTAACTTCCTCTTGCTTTCATAGACATCGGTAGCATGATACCACTCCCCTCTGCTGTGGACAGAAGTGCGTTGCCTTGTTGATCACTTTCTTCCTCTTCAGCTGTGACCTTTAGACCCTCTCCACATGTCTGGAGAGATGTCTAAAAGCTGAAGCCGTGAGCTTGTGCCTGTCTGACATCAATGGAAAAATTACCAGTGACATCTCTGAGCTCATGTACAGGAAGATGATGCTTGGCTTTATGACTATTGTGTATAATTATTATATATTTGTAATTTTTTATTTTTTACCCATGAAATATGTTCTGAAGTGTGTGAGAGAGCCTCTGTCTCTCGAAGTGCCAGCATAAATAAATAAAGCGGAGGGGCTTTGTGGTCCCTCTCTACACACAGAGATGAATGCTCCCTCTGAAATGTGGACTGTAATGGATAGGTGTTCTTCCACCAACACATTTCCGTTAACATATTGCCTAGCATTTGTTTACTCCTTCTTTGGAATACAATGGACTAGGTGATCCAGTGTGGGATGAAAATGCAAAAAACAAAGCAGAACAATGTGTGTGCATCGAGCCTGCCTGCCCAGCACAAGGGAAGGTAGTGGGGAGCCAAGAGGAGTGAATGCTGCAGGACCAGGTGCCTGATTTCACCAGAGGGAAGTGAAACACGTATGAACTGGCACCCAGTCCAGTCCAGCAGTCTCATGTTGCCTCTAGGCTCAGTCTCAGAACCGTGCTGGCTTGACTGGCTCAGGCGTTTCTGCTATATGTTCATTTGCACTGTGGAAATTTATCTTCCAAAAATTACCATGTCTAAGTAGAAGTAAAGATTTCATTGGGCTGTTTATTCTGAAATACAGAAAGCAACAGCTTTGAAATCCTACACCGAGCATCACCACAAATGTTTGGCGGATGGGGAGGAAGGGGAGGAAGTCTTGGCCACACCGAAGCCAGTGGCAAGACTGCAAAGGCCCCAGGTTGACACCAATGGCCCTTGCTTTAGAAATGCTGTGATGTCCAGCCTGACTTTGCTAGCTAATGCCTGCAGGCAGAAGCTCTTTAATAGGCCCTGCATACACAGGAGTCAGCCAACGTGTTGCTGTGCTGCGGTGACTCTGATGCTGTTCGGCTGGTGCAGACCTTGACAGAAAATGTAGTCTGTGCGTAGGTGTCTGCATGCACACACACCTGTGTGCAAGTCTAACACAACAGAGGTTTAAGAGAATAGTATCCTACAAAACTGGGATGGTATAGGCTATTCACTCTTCAGATAATGATAAAAAGTGAATATTTGGCTGGATGTTGCTGGAGAAAGGAAAAAATGGTCATTACCTTGGAAAGGACCTTTTCAAGGGCAGCCAGAGTTGCCACATGTCCATCCTTGTGGGCTTGGGCACAACCAGCAAAAACCAGCTGAGGGTCCTGCACAGGCAGTGAAATCAGGCAAACTCCACACCAATTTTAATATCTAATTAAAAAAAAAAATAGAGAACTTGTTGCATGTTGTAACATGTTGTTACATGCTGTAACTTGTTTTCTGTAGCAGTTACAGCACACTGGGCTGAGCCCAAGGCTGGGTAATGAAAAGCTTAATTTTTGCTCTGTGTAAAATTGTTTTCTTAAAGCTCCACTATGGAATGCCACCACTGTATATCATTATTAAGACAAAGAAAGAAAGAAAGAAAGAAAGAAAGAAAGAAAGAAAGAAAGAAAGAAAGAAAGAAAGAAAAAGAAAGAAAGAAAGAAAGAAAGAAAGAAAGAAAGAAAGAAAGAAAGAAAGAAAGAAAAAGATTATTATGAAGGTTACACAGCTCTGGTGGGAGTGAACCCTGACGTCCCCAGGGTGTCCTCACTCAGCAGGATTAAGAACTAAAGAGGCTGAGGGGAAAAATAGGAGGTGAAGGCACAAATCACGATGATAAAATCAGAGTTAGCTCTGGGCTTCACTGAACTGAATTGAGGGCTTGCATTTCAGTTTAAAAGGAGTGCTTTGGTGGGCAGAAGGTGAGCTGGCTCTGTGGGTAGGGTACTGCATGAGGATTTGGGACCTGGGTTTTTGTCTCACCCATATCCGGATTTCTTGCATTACATCAGACAGCATTAAACCTTTCCCATAACCCAAGTGTCCATGAGGCTGGTGTTTCTCTACTTCTCAGTCATGTTGTGATAACAGGAATCCACTGCCAAGAGGAAGATGTTGACAAAGGTCATATAAGAACACACACAGTGACCAGCAAGCTGGTTATATAGCAACCACTGAAATTTTATTGGTTTCCTTAGGTGAAGTACAGATCCACAGCAGCTATAGATTAAATACACCATGCTTTGTTCAGCGTGGTCACAGGATCAGTGCTCTAGTAGAGCTGAGCGATGTGGGAATGGCACAAAAGCTAAAGTTTGGAGCAACACAGGCACTGCCATGATTGCCTGATGCACACAAGGTGCTCCAGCCCAGGTGAAACACCCCTAACGCACCACATACTGCACCAGACAAATTGCATCTCTGTTGGGTATCAAAGGCAGGAGGACTCCCGGTGTGAAGGACAGTGAGTGGCAAATCATTGCACACCAAAACAGACACATCACAGTGAGAAACTGCATACAGTAGTCACGGTGAATGGATTTATTATTCCGAACCACGATCAGCCAGGGAACTAAAGCATCTCTTACGAACCATGCTTTTAATCGCCAACAAACAAAATGGAAATAGATAGTCACGTTTAGCTGAAAGCAGCAGGTTGTCTGATTGAATATTTTGCATCTGGCATGCACTAAATACTAATGTAAAACTTCCACTGAGCTCAAGAGCGTGGTTAGAGAGACCATGAGAAGAAGAGAAGGGAGGACAAGGCCACTTTGATGATCTTTTGTATCGATACCTGTGTCATGAGAATTAAGATTTCTCTCCCCCTGCTCTGCCCTGGTCTTTGTTTCCCAGCTCTCTTCACCCTTCCAACATCTGCGTGGTGCAGCTGACTCAAGGAAACATTTCCACCCTGCATGTTGTCTTCAGAAACAAAAGGTGCAAAACATCCCTTAGCAAAGGTTTCTCCCAATACTTCTTTCATTTATTTCTTTTGTGCTTTCTGTCTTCAGCCTTCCTTAAAAATGTAATTCCTATTTCTGTCACAGCATCACCCTTCAGCCTGTCCTGCAGGAAGGTCACTTCTGCTGCTAAGTGAACCTAGAAAGAAGCAGATCTGATCAGTTAAGCAAAGAAACACTCAGAATTTTCCCTTTCTCCAGTACAACAATCTTTTTATCTACTACCAGAAGGGGACTCTCTTTCACAAGTTTTGTAAAAGAACAGATTTCTAGATTTTTAAAAATATCTTTCCAAACTAAACTAATAAAAAGGAAGGTTATGTACACTGGAATTTGCTTAATATGTTAGTCATCATTCCAGTGTGTTGCTTTGTTCTGAGAACTTAAATTTCTGAGAATTTAAATTTGGAATGCCATCTGATACACTTCTGATGTTCTGGTTTTAACGTTACTCTGTTCTCTCTTTCACCTCATCTGCAGTTGTGTTGCTGTGACCTGAGTATGTTTTATTTATCTCGATATATTTGGGAAGAATCGGGGATGGTTATTACTGGTAATGCCTACACAGGAAAATGAAATAGGATCAAGGGGCAGATGAGAAGTCCGGCACGACCCCCTGGCTCTCCCGTTTTGTGTTAGCTGACTCCCCAGCTCCACCAGCCACCAAGGGAGCGCAGCTGAGACTGTGCTCAGTGAGCCAAGCTTTGTGCTTCTCAGGATCCAGGATCAGCCTGGCCCTTTTTATTTCGATATAGACATTTAATTTGGAAGAGAGGCTGAACGCTACTAAGCTTCCTTCAGTTATCTGAGCCAGTGGTGTGGCTTTCCTGTGCCTCTGCTCATTAACAAAGAAAGGAGAAAATAGATATGTGCTTCCTTACCATTTCCAAGGCACCTCGAATCACCCCACAGAGGAGGTTACAATAGCAAAGTGATGCTCGCTCTGCTGGCAGCTCCTCCACAAAGTCCACTAATGGGTTTTTGTCCAGGATTAAGGAGAACTCATTTCCTGCGGCACTACTGCAGCTCACACTGGGGGTGACCCCAAGGTACATCTTGAAAGCAACCTGAAAAAGGAGGAAACTCTGCCACTTGAATCTCTTGGGTGCAAACCGGAGGAGAAACTCTAGCATGCAACATCCTGCAGACTAGCTTTGCTCCAGGTAAATAGGGCTAAGGGGCAGACAGGCTCAAGATTAAAATAGATCTGTCTCTTCTGTGCTCAGCTTGAGCCAGAGCCACAAATCTGGAGCTACGTGATACTCCAGAGAGGTACAGTGTAAGACTGCTTATTCGGTCCTTGATGTTCCTGCATTTACAACCCCATACAAAACAGTTTTATTGTTATCACTCGTGCTCAGTGGCGTCACGCTCCCCTGGGACCATTAGCTCTATATTAGGTCTTTCCCTACATTGCTGGCAACTTTGATAATCACAGCTCAGGAACTCCTGCGACTGGTGAGTGTGTGTGTTTACTCTGTACTCCATCTGCAGCCAAAGATAAAAAATAAATAAAAGAATAAGACTGCTGAGACTGCAAATGTATTTGACAACAGGGCATTGCTTGCTTTTCCTCCGCTACCAGTTAGTGTTACCGTAAATGTGCAACATCTGCTCTGCTCGTGGAGGGGTCCCATGTGAGCGCATTTATACAGACACTGACATCATTACATGATCTAGACAGCGCTGAAGCAGCCGGGCTGGCAGCAGGCTGTTCTTCCCCTGAAGAGCTCTCCGCTAATACACGGCTACAGGCTGCTACAGCTGAATATAAGTGTTTTGATTTTTACCTCTTCAGTGAGTATTAGACATGGATGGTTTCCAAACAATCCTGAAATTCTTTATGAACCGGAGAACTGCTATTGGTTACAGTTTTATGGCTCTGCTCACAGTGGGAAGTGAACGTGCATTTTCTCTTGTTGCTTTCAGATGCCCCTGCAGCAATGAAAACTTCAGGTATGGTTTGGTATTTCTCTTCTCCCCAGCTTTTGTTTTGCTAGTGATTGGATATTTCTTGAACAGCAAGACCTGGAAGCTCTTTACAGGCTGCTGGGTGAACCCCAGAAAAATATTTCCCAAGGGGAATATCTGCCATTTCTTCTACATCTTCGGACAGATCACTTTAAATGCGCTGGTAGCCCCAGTGATGTGGCTTTCTGTGGCTTTGCTCAATGGGACTTTTTATGAATGTGCTATGAGTGGCTTGAGAAATCCTGCCTACTTAGATGTCGTTTGCCGCAACAAATCTGTGAAGTGCTTTGAGGAGCTGCACAAGGTGGCCTGTGGCAAAAGCACCATGCCCTTTTCAGAGAGTGAGGAACTCAAGCTAACTCTTCAGGCACAGTCCCAGGTAAGAAAAACAAAGAAAAAGGCATGTATAGTTTGTAATGTTTCTGTGATTCATCTGTGGAAGGTGCTAAAATAAAACTGTTGGTTTCACATGAACAAAGTTTTGGCATGATGCAGCCCTGCCAAATACAATAATCAATCTTTTAGTTCAGTTTGAGCCACGACGTGTTTCCTGGGGGGGTCCCACTGAAGTCAGGATCAGTAAGGCCAGGTAACTTAAAGCTGTCTTTCAGAAAGAAGAGAGCTCTGAAGAGACAAACAGCACTGGGTTGTTTAGGAATCCAAATTAACAGATGTCACCCCATCAGAGGGGTCTGTTCTATAAAAAATCCATACCACGGTCTCCTACTTTATATTATTATGGACACTGGAAAGAAATTTTAGGTCATTAGCAGTAGGAAAATACTGGAAAATCAGATTTGTGATGCATTATTTATATAACTTGTTTCTATTTGCATTAATCAAGTTTATGAAGCCAGATGAGAGCATGTTTTTCTCCTGCTTGGAGGAAGGAAGAAACACTAAACTAAAACCAGAACATGCAAGGCTGAGCTTACATTTTACTATTTTTGTGTGTTACAGTTCTGTTCATTGCCTTGTAATGTAAATAAACTTAGAGACAAAAAAAAAAAAGTCAAAACAAAAGAAAAAAGAAAAAAATTGCTACAGAAAATGATAGAAAGATGATTGTCAGCAAAGGGCGGAAAGAACAAACATTCTGTTGAGCCAGGACAGGAAGTTTTTGTCAGACAATTGCATCCATCTGGAATTGTTTCCTACCCAAGAGCTGGTTTTATTTTCAAGTCCTCAGGCAAATAGGACTGAAAAGCAGACAAAGACTGCAGTGCAGGCAAAGCAATTTAATTGTGAGTTTTAGAAAGAAATAAGAAATAGTTCTTAAGACTTTAAGTTGTATGTATAGGAAATAGTGAAAGACCAGTGACTCAGGGTATGACATGGGAATACATAGGCTCATTCTCCAAGCTGCAAAAGAGTGAAAAGTTGCTAAAAAGAGCAATATCTCAAATACCCACAGATATCATCAGTTAGTACAAAGTGACAAGAAAATAAAAGAACATGAAACCATTCTTCCATAACAGTCCCTAGCAATAGTTGTTGGTTAGACTTCCCTGTTTCATATATTTCCCTGAGGAAATATTTCCATCAGCTAAATACAGACTTTTACTGGATGTTATCTTTCTAACGTCATTGCAAGAATTCACATGAGGCAGGTTGCAGCTCTCCATACCATCACCTTTAATGGTATGGGAAATCAGTTCTGATTCATATGGGCCTCTGAAACCTAAAAGATTTGTTCCACGCTGGAATTTGTTCCTCCATTTGCAAACAAGTATTTTTATTTTATTTTATTTTATTTTATTTCCACATTCCAGTGGAGTAGGTGTGTAAAGCTGTTGGCTAGGCCAGTGGCACTAGGCATGAAAAATTTACATTCACACCTTTGCTGTCCTTAAAGAACATCCCACAAAAACAATTACTAGCACATTTTTCTACCCTCAGCCCTTGCTCTAATGCAGGAAGTAACTCTTTCTTTTAAAATGTTCCTAACATGATTTGAGCAAAGTCAGAAGTAGCCACAAAAACTTGAGGACGCTGAAAAAAACTTGAGGGATCTCTGAAAATGCAGCAACTATTTCTAATCAGTGTGTAGACGAGTTGGGCTCTGTTTCAGTGCCAAGACAGACCAGTTGATGCACACACTATTTCTTCTTTCTCTTGCCCTCTCCTCTCAGCATTCTCACAGAACTGGGCAAGAGGAAGATTTTAAAAGAGTTTTGGCATAAAAAAAGATTTTCCTCTACAAAGGGCTGACTCATCAAAGTCAAAAAAAGTTCACAGGAATAGGTTAGATTTCAGTGAATCTCCTAGTAAAAGAATTGGGGGGGAGGGGGGCGAGCTTTTTAAATATAAGACTTTTATATTCCCATTAACTTAATTATGATAAAACATGGTTTTGTTTTGTTTTAATGAAAAAGAAGTCTGAAAACAACACATCTAAAAATGGTCACGGTTTAAAAGGTTGATTGATCTGGGACAAAAATTACTTACCCATCATGGCTTTATAGTTCATCACAATTCAGAACTGTGTCTTAATCCTAATTCTTGCTAGGTAATTCTATTCAATGCTTTCAGGAGATAGAAACCCACTTACCAGCCAGTGATCATGACATCTTATTGCACTTGTGCACTTTTCCTTCTATGTGACAAAATTCAGTGAGCAATTCCAATAAACTACATGCCAGATCATTAGATTTTTGCAATAAATTCTCATCAAAATCATCTTTAAATTATCAAGACACTACTTCTGCTCTCAGGTCCAATCTGTTTACTGTATAACACTATACAGCTGTAGCATTATTTGATTGATCATTTAGACTTCTCTTAGATTTTTCTTAGTGCATGGTCTTGTAGTTGAGGTCTGATTTGAGATCATCTGTTCCTGAACCTGCCATTGCATTTGCTCAGGTCTCTTCAGCTGTTGCTACCCAAGTTCCTTTTGTTATAAAATGGGATCACTTAAAGCTGAGGCAAAGCCTGTCTCTTTGTGGGCAGACAGCCTCTAGTATAAGCCAACTTTTTATAGAGTTTTGCCTAAAGAACAACTGGCTTTCACTTTCCTGAGAAAGAGACATCAAAATGGACAATATAGAGAAGCCTTGGCCCTGACTTCTTCTGCCTCCCTTTGGTCCAGATGTGGAAGGCCCATTAACACTAATGCCAGGCACCAAATGGAAACAGGGAAGAGATGCCCCTGGCAGGTTCCCCAGCAGGGGGCCCTCTGTACAAAGAGCAGTCACTCTTGGACACTCTTGATTTAAATATCGTTTTCACTTGGGCCTTTTTAACCTGAGACCTGTTTCTTTTGTTTTCCCAGATTTTAGGCTGGTGTGTGATAGTGACTATGGCTCTTCTGTCCCTGCTAACCACTTGCTGTGCCAGCTGCCAGTCAAAAGTCAGCCACCTCCAGCTGATGTTCTGGAGGGTGTATGCCGAGAAGGAGAAGGAGCAACTGGAGCAGACTTTCCAGCTGTATGCCACCAAGCTGAGTGAGCGAAACCTGAAGTGCTTTTTTGAGAACAAGAAACCAGAAGTTATTCCCCTACCAGCTTTTCAGGCATGGGAAGATGCTTCCCAGCTCTACTCTTTCAGCAGTAGCAAACAGCATTATAGCACAATTCACAGGCTAGTTGAGGAAGGCCAGAAAGAAATCAATGAGGAAAGAGAGACAACACTGGACTTTGTAGACAGAAGGGAAATACCATAGATCACATATATTTTCAGCCTTTTTCTATCTTGCTAATATAGCATACTTCTAGCTGTTTTCATCTATATTTTTTCACAATGGTCTCTTTCTTCTTGATCACATTCCCTCCCAGTTTCATACTTACATCTTTTTGATGGAATGAAATTACTTCTCCACAACAGTGAAAAGACTGCAGTCCTCACTGGCACTTCGGGCTCATGTTCTGTTAATGTCACTGGCTCCAGATCACAAGCCAAGACTAAAAAGGATTGAATAATGACTTCTGGAAGGGTTTGAACAATATCCTATGTAAAAAAATGCTATAGCACGCCTTCCTATGTAAACCAAGAGACTATCATAAAGTAATACAATTTAAAATGTGAGAATGTAATAATAGAAGATGTGTGGCTTTCTGAAAGTCCACAGAAGGTAAAGGCTTTGCTTCCACATCACTTCCAGGTACCACTATATATATATNCTAGAATGCCATGGATGACTTTATTGATCAGCCCTGGCCTTCTAGTCCCTGAGACGTCTGCCTGAGACCTCAGTTGACAGTTTGATGCTGGGTAATTTCTTGGACAAATCTTACAGTCAAAGTGTCGGGTACCAAGAGCTTGAGATTCCCAAATGGTTTGGCATTTCTATGTCTTTTTTAAAAAACAACATAGTATTTTCAAACAGAACCAGACTAGTTGCTACAGCTTTGTTCCAATAATTGAAATGCATCAGTAATATTTTGCCTCTATAATGCTTCTATTTGGCATTATCTTCTCCCACGTAGAATCTGGGAGGCTTCCCGTCATACTGGTGCACAGCTCCTGCTTGGAGCACGTTTCAGACACTGCCTGCAGCCCGTAGAGCTGTCTAGCATTGCTCATACCGGGCCTGCAGCCAGAGCACAAAAGAGGGTCTGGAAGCAAATTCCACACTTTAAGACAAGAAAATATTTTTGCAGAGGGCTGATTTTCATTTTTCTTAACGTCTTAGGAAATGTAGAATGTGTCTGGAGCCAGAGGAGCTGGCAGGTGGGGTGGCCGCACTATCCCTACTTCTGATAAAGGCCTCTCGCCCCGCAGCCCCGTGTTTCAGCTCACACACATGGAACTCACCGCGTGGCTCTCGCACGGGCTGCCTTTGCAAATGCTGTGTAAAAGAGGCACAAAGTTTCTGCCAAGTTTCTTTCCCTGGGGTGGCTGGGCAGGCTTTTATGCAGCATTTAACTGCCAGTCTCCCTGAGTCTGCAAAGAATCATATTTTCTCACAGCTTGAATCAGGCTCTTATCAACTGACTGGTATACTCTGCCCAGTTCTTCTCATACCCACTGTGCTTCTTCAGAAAAAAAAAAAAAAAAAAAAAGCAAAATT
>VXAA01000246.1:486702-564842 GCA_013399115.1 Anseranas semipalmata
TTTTTTTTTTTTTTTTTTAATATAGAATCCAAGAGCTATTTCCACTGTCTGCTTAGATTTTTTTTTCTGTGTATTTAGAAGACTTTGTGGTCTTTGAACAAATGTTGTATTGTTTTATTGTTTTTTATCCCAGCTGCCCCATTTTGCAGCAGACTTAGACCATGCCTAAATGTACCTGCTGCAGCTGAACTGCTACAACACTGTCAAAATAAAAGCCACAACAGCAGGCATGTCTGACACCAGTAAGTCAGTCCTGCAGATGGTCACAGAACTGCAGCATTTCACTTTGCTAAATTCATGGTAGCAAATGGCCAGAGCATGTGGGAAGCTCTGAGTACAATGGACTGTGTGATTACAGCAGACTGGAAGGATACTGTTCATAAAAGCCCAAATCATGGATCTTCTGATCTCACTCAGAAAAGTATTCACAACCTAATCTTTATTTGGGTAACAACTTCACATCCCTTTGACCTGTTCTCTTTACCTATTTTCTTCTGATATTCATATGATCAGTTTCCTATTTGCCAGAATGTTTATTAAAATAATAAAAATTATTAACATAATAAAATGCAATTCCCAAGTTAATCCCTACTACAAGTGAGTGTTTTTCAGTGGCTTCCCAGAGGGAAGTACTACCTGCAGGGTTGGGTATGTGGTATGCCATCTCCACAGTGCCTCATCCATTTACGTGTGCATCTCTACAGCTCCCTGACCCCCAGGCAGGAACATGAGCACTTTCCTGTGGTTTCCAGCACAGGTCACATACAGAGAATGGCAACAATAAGTAGCCATTCAGTGAAGGTGGGAGCTCTGGGTTCTGCCCAAGCTCCAAGGACTGCACTTGTATTCCGTGATAAATTAGCCAAAGCACAGAAAGAGGCTCCAGGCTGACCCCAGAGGCTCAGCAATCTGGATGAATTTTATTAAGCATTGATGCAGAAGATGAGGATCTTTATCACAGTCCTTCCAAAAGAATCAGACGCAGGTTTCTACCTCAGGCCTACTGAAAGAAAAGCCATGGCTACTGCTCTGCTAACCTTCCCTTAACCGAGCCATCTGTACACCTCCCTCCTCGCTCGTACCACAGAAAACCAAAGCAAGTAGGGATGCAAAAGGGAGGATACTTAGTCGGTTAAGGAGCTTATCAGTGAATATGGGGAATAAGTGGGTTGATGTGAGGATGAAGTCTTCACTGTTCTGTAAGAGCTGGGACACAAAGGTCAAAGTGTATGTGGCAGGACAGGGAAAGGTGGCAGGACAGAGGGGTCCCACTTCTGGCTTGGGCAACCTTTTCTTCCTCAGGAGAAAGCTCAAAGCTCTGCATCTGAATAGTCAGAAACATCTGAAGTATGTTTCCCAGCCTGGCCTTCTCATTTTTCATGGAATAGCAAAACTGGGGTGCGCTCTCCTCTCCTCACCCTTACCTTGCTGCATGCTCCCAGGTGACTGGTGTTGAGAGCATCAGGAGGTGCTTGTTGCAGCTACCAATACTCTAGCTGGGGCTGCTGGGAGACAGGCTGTGCTTACCGGCCCTGTGGCATGAACCAGAGGTGGCATTTCTGGCCAGCCAGATGCAGGGAGCTGTTTCTTCTTCACCTCCTCTCCCCTGTGCCTCACAGCCTGGTCTCCACATTGAAGCTCAGCTGCTGAATGCTGAGTGCTGCAACGCGTGCCTGGTAGGAGCCTCAGTCCCTTGCTGACTCTCGTTCCCAGGGCTGTGTTATTCTAACTGGGTTGTCTTTCCAAAATGTCTGTGATTTAATACAATTGCCATGTGGTTCCTGGAATACTTCTATCAAAACAGACAAAAATAAAACCCAGCTTGACCCTATTTTTTCAGCTAGAATCTGATTTTGGCAAATTTAACTCTGTCCCTCAAGCAGCTATCATAAAAGCTGTTTTGTATCAACACTCTTCCTGAATTAAAGTTCAGTAGCTGCCACAGCAGCTCATTTTCAACAGTATACAAAACAAATTGTCAAAAAAAAAAAAAGGCAAAATCAATATTTTCTCTTAGAAGACTTAGATTTTGCATTAACTCATATGCCTATCAAATATGGGTGAATAAATAAACAGGAAATGTCTGTTCGGTTCTACTCCACGTTCTGCACTTCTGTTTACTCATTTCTTCCCCTCAGTGAGAACCCAATTTTCTTAATTAAATTCTCTTTAACTCCATCTACTACACTACACATCTGCTGCTCTGTCAAACTCCAAGTCTTTGGTACAAGACAATAACTAGTTAAATGTGCTAGGCCCTCATGTGCTGGTGTTGATTTAGTTTCATCTGTGCTTTGCATTATGGTATGACGAATCTTTCAAAGTCCTATTGTTAAAATTTCCGGTGTAAAAGAGAACTTGGAAGGAAAATATGCAAAACCAGTAGCTGGTTTGCAGTGCAAAATAGAGCACCAAATTAAGGGAAAATTGAAAAGCTATAAATCGCAAATTGTTAAATGGTCTCAGTAGTATAAATAATTTAAGTACATACGTAAGTTATTCAATGAATAGATAAGAAATAAACTTTTTTTTTTTTTGAAACCAAGCTACGACTAGAGAGAAAATCCTTTAAAACTGCCATATACTGAGGGTAAAACAAAGGCCTTTCAATCTTTATTTGGGACTCCAAAAGAGGGCGAAGTAAAATGAATAAACAATTTTGAAAGTTGCATCCATAAATTCACCTCCTTTCTATCTATACGAAATGGAATATAAAAGAATATCTCTTTAGACACATACATAGCCAACCATCACAATGAACCCATAAGAAGCAAAAAAGCATAGCTGTCTTTCTTTTGAAAGTGTGACTTGCTACCCTATGGATTATGTGTTGCCTAATGTTAAACAAGAAATCTCTGCAGTCAGCAATTAAAAATGTACCACTGCCCTTTTTCAGATTCTCAGCCGGCAGCCCACCTTTCTCTGGCAGCAAGACTAAAATTCAGTGACATTTTGATGCTGATCAGACGAAGTCTAGAACCACAGAAACTGTTAGGAAGCCACTAACTTATCAGTCCTTGTATGTACTACTGGGGACTCTTCACTACAATTCTACAAAATGGTGTATATATAAGTGATGCTGCAAAATAAGTGATAATACAGATTGTTAAAAAAATGAAACCATAAAATGAGATGATACAACAAGAAGATTTATCAAGGAGATTAATTCATGTACTTAGAAGGGGAAGGGCAGCCAAAATAACATTTTTGCTAGCATACTTTTCATTCTTAGTACTTTTCCACAGTCAGTGTTTGGGAAGAATAAGATACTTCAAAGGCCTCTCATGTTTTGTTGATCCCATGTACTCACAAACTTTTCTTTGCTCTTTACAGTGTGGCATTTCATTTTTCAGTTTATTGCCTACCCTTAGCACAGCAACCTGCATTTCCCTCTCACTGGTGAGATCTGTAAAACAACATTTACCAGCTTTGTAAATTCTGCCAGCTTCTGTCAGACTTTCAGACTGGTCATGTACCAATATAAAAGGCTCCTGTGTGGCAGGACCTCTAGTGGGAAGGGGAACCTCATTTCTCTCCTACAGATCTGGCTTTGGAGGATGACATGGTTGGACTATTCCAGCCCCGGTGGTCCCCAACAGCCTCTCTATGAGCAGCTACAGAGAGTTGTACTTTTGCTGCGTTCATGGGGTACTGGGCTTCTGTAATAAAGCCCATCTCTCCCATCACCGCTTTTCAGCGAGTCATATATCCTTAGGCACAGCACTGTATTAACACAGCTGTGGAGCCTGTGAGCCAGCACTTGCTCACAGTGGACCATGGGGGTATGTCCTGGCTGCTGCCATCTGTATCACACACAAAACCCTCCTGGGGCATGGTGGCATTGTGCTATAGAAGCTTCTAGATCTAGGATCCTAGAAGATCTAGGATCTTCTAAAGAAGAGATCTAAAGAGATCTAAAACTAAAGTTGTTTATTTTTTGCATCTTTTTTTCAATCAGATCAATGACACCTGAGGTCTTTTGAGGAGGGACTAAAGTAAAACCTTGATTTTGTGGAATTAGAGAGCAAAATTATCACCCTTGTTTCAAAAGTAATCCTCAGTTATACCAAGACCCAAATTCTGAACCCAGTGTTGGATGTTACTTCTTCAGCTGAGCTTTGTTCTCAATACCATTCCTCAGTTGGTTTCCTTTTTCTCGCCAATTTGCCAGTGAGCAGAAAGCCTGGTTTTACATGGCCTGTTTTGTCTTTTTTCATTCTGTCCCCACTGTAACCATGCAAAGTCACAACATCAACATGAGGAGTTAGTGGGTACCATGGGAACTCAGTGTAGAAGGACTCACTTTGGCTGATCACCAAACCGTGTTGGCCTTCCTCCAGTCCAGTATAAACTAGCAGTAAATCCCAGGCTCTGCAGTCTGAATCACTGGATCACAGAAAATGGCTGCCTTAGGTACAGCTTTCCTCCACTATTTATTTCTTAGTGTGGCAAGCTGGCTTTGTACTTCTCACTGTATGCTTTTTCCTTTGCTTCATCTCTTTCCATTTACACAGAAATGTTCTCCAGAGAACACCCACAGCATGAACTTACAGATTTCTCCTTTGTTTTCCAAAGGACTGCAGGATAACAGCTATGCTTACAAGATGTTTGGCTTTAACTACTTTAACTGCTTAACTGTCTTAATTACTTTAACCTTTTAACTGGTCTTATCCTACACAGTCTTCCTCAAGCAGATTGCTACTTACAAGTTAGTGCAGTTAAGTATTTAAGCATTTATTCCTTGCTGAGAACACAGCTACTGAAGAGTTAAAGAGATCATGTAAAAAGCTGTGTAATTTTGAGCCAGCAACTTTAACAGTGTATTTGCAGTTACTCCCTGGGTCATTTTGCATACATTTTGTTGGTATGTGCGTCAGACAAATGCGCTTGAAGGCTAGTTCAAAAATGTTTTGCCAAAGAAATGTGAAAATGTTTTCCATATCATTTTTTGCCTCAGAAAGGATATACTTCCACAGAGCTCCTCTTTTAGTTTGCTAAAAACAGAATTTTCAAGAGACTTTGTGCTTTAAAGTTTGTTCGAATCTTTCTGAGCAACATGATTTCTTCCAATGTGTCTTTTGAAGTACAACCTGTAGCAAAAGTGAAACGTTTTTTTTTTTTCCTTAATTTGATGGCTATCTTCTCACTGTACTTTGTTGTTGAATCTCATGTTCTGGACAATGATGGTTCAGCTATACTACAGCAATTGTATCTAAGGAAACCACAAGGAAATGCAAGACTCAGCAAACCAGATAGCTGGCATGTATATGAAAATGCAGAGAAAACAAAGAACATACACCACCTGAAGAAGAGCATAAAAGTGAACAATAAGGTGATTTTGCAGCCTGTCATCATTGTTCTAATGAGACACTGTGTTTTAATACAGTGATTGAGATGCTGCTTCCCCTGTGTTTTTCATTCAGCTGCTCTCAGTACCTCCAACAGATCCTCTGCCCTGGCTCAGCTACTCCTAAGGATGAGCTTTGTTATACATTGTCCCGATTCGAGACTCCAAAACACACTTTGCTTCAGGACAAAATTTAGTTTCCACTCTTTTATGAGCTAACTGGATCTGACTGGCTTTTAGTAATGTCACCTGCTTCTGCTTTAAACTTTGGCAGATTGTGTTGTGTGTGTATATTGCGCGTGTGTGCATGTGCAGTGAATTACTTTATAGCTGTACCTGCAACAGCAAATGCAAAGAGGTCCTTTCTCTATTTCTATGACAGCCATCAGTTCCGCTGTGACAAGCATTTTGGAATGATAATACAACTTCTGTCCCTCCATTTCAGTCAGAGGTAACTTAGGTATTTCTGAAGTGGTGTGATGAATGTGAGCGGGATCACACATCACCTGGTACCATCCAGAATCACTTTGACATAAGATACTCCTGTGCTACTAGCATGCACTGCTGCCTTAGTTCACTGTATAGGCAGCCTGATGTTTCCCAGCTCTGCAGTCAACATCACATTTAGCTGATGCTGCTGGTAATTCTTAAGTAATTCTCATAAAGTATGTCAGACATACTTTCATCTCCCAAAACAAGCCCTTGTAAAGAAATCTCAGTTCAATTAACTGATGCTCTGATCTCTCCACTTAAAGCAAATGACCACCTAGCAACAGTTCTTTGTTATAAAGTGTGGTTAATTTTTACCATTGGGAAAGCCCAGGTATATCTTCACTGGCAACACTTCATAGATGAAAATTGTTAAGGACAAAATGGATCGTTCACAATGATCTGAGTAGGTATCAGTCTGAGCCAACTATATATTTATGAACAACCACCTCCTTTACAGTGACTCTGCAGTCTGGAAGGGCTAGACATCCTATAGATTTTTCTTCAAGTTTCCCAAAGACTTGCCCCTGGGTCAAAGCTATATCTTTAGAAACCTCTGTATTGCTACTAAATTTTCTTCTAGATCTTTATTGTCTGGCAGTAGTGTGAAGGACTACTCACTAAAAAGGAAATTTCCATCAAAAAGGGAGGAAGTAACCATTTTGGGGGGGGGGCTTTTGTGATAAACTTACCATTGTGGGTTTATCAAAACCAACTGCAAGATTCTTATCTCACTAAGCATCACAATATTTGTGTTATGTTTGGGTGATTTAGAAACTGATATCTCCTCTCAAGGCAAACCTCTGTGAACTACTAGTTGATTTGAACTTGTGGATAAGGAAAAGGCTACACTGCACACAAGGGAAGCATGGGTGTGATTGTGGAGAACAGTCTTTTTTGATAAGACAATCATGATAAGCAGGAAATGTAGATAACTGTTCTGGAGCAAGCTGATAGAGGAGGAGGGAAAAGCTGAGACCATTGAATGTGACGAAGCTCTACAGAATGTAAATCTTATTTACCTGTGCAATCATGTCTGCTGTTTCAGAATAACTGCGACACCGTTTCACAGCTGAACGAGCTAAAAAATCATCTATCAGCCTTATGCCAATGGCGTATCCCCTAAGGGGAAAACAAAGAAAGTTAACATTCAAAAAGGGGAATTTTTTACCACCTACCATCTCCCAAATCTGTCTCTCGTGCTTTCTCAGCAAAACGCCTGCATGTTTCTGAATGAATGCTTTTGAGGACATCAGTTTTTTGTGGTCTGGATTCTTGTTTCTACCACGTTTTGCAGCACAGTAAGATGTAGTTCATGTAGTCATATAGGCAACCATACTCCTTCAAGCATGATATTCCCAGCAAGCATGATATGAGTGTTGACTATATACACACACATATATTTCTATTTACATATACGAATAAATATGAGATATTAGATATATGAGTATAATATATAAAACCATACAAATAATACACAAATGAAGGCTGATTAATACTGTTTTGTCACTAAAAATAGGATAGGACAACATATGACAGGATTTTGTCCATTCCTATATAATCCCCAGAGTTCATCTCAAACTGTGTCTGTCAAGGAGAACAAAGCAACTGCCCCTTCATGTCACAGCACTCATCTCTGGGCTGACATGGACTTTAGCAATCCTGGGTACCCTCATTGAGGAGTTCTGGAGTCAGGCAAACTCACAGGAAACGGACACACACCTTATCTCTTTCACTTTATCCTCTTATCCTTTCACCTCCTTCTTCACTCTTCCTCCACAATTCCCTCTTTGCCTTTTCTCTAATATGTTCTCTCCCTCCATCTAATAGTTGCAGAACAAATTCAGAAGTTGCCAGTTAATATACAGTTTCAGTGCACCACCACCTTTATTTTGTATTTAAAACACTACAAATGCAGAGAAATGAAGTGAAAAAGGACAAAAGTTAATAATTTTTTTCAAATATTCATTTCCAGCTCTCGCATATTAACAGAGGGCAGTAACCACACAGTGTGCACAATAACTATACCTGTATCACTCCAAGCATTTTTTGGGAAAAAGGGAAAGTTTACCAGATTGACAGAAATGTTATGAAAGAATGTGAACCAACTCTGAAACTTTTTTAGGGATTTTTTTCTAGTCCATGTATGGGGATATTTTTAGTTTCTGCCTGTTTGGCAGAGGCCTTACACTCTCTGCAAGATAGGCTGTAGTCAATGGAGTTTCTTACTGATTTTGTACCACATCTTTGACAAGAAGCCAAAAAGTGATCTGATGTTCAATGTGATGACAAGACAGAAAGTGTTTTTGGCAGCATGAGGTTTGAAATTGCAGTATGCCATGCATCAGAAAATGATGAAATATTTATTTATTGCCTAAGTATCAATAACAATAATGTTGGTAAATGTCATCAGCAGTTAGCAAGGTATGCATTAGTGATGCACAAGACTATTCAGATCCTTTTCAATTTTTATGCCTTAGATTTGCAAAATCAAAAGAATAATAAATTGACAAGCATCTATTTGGCAACTATACAGTGAAAAACACCCTTCTCACTGCAGATTATGTATGTGCATATAGAGAGAGGGAGAGATCAGAATACCTTTCCTATCTGTCACAGGTCTGCTAATCTATAATGTTTCTTCCTCAAGATGGTCTGTTTTTATCATCACAGAAGTAAAGATGGTCATATTGCTTCAATAAAACCTGTCAATATTTTATCAAGTCTTTCTCTTTATTGAGAAAAACAAAGAGATCTTATAGAAACAGCTATAAGAACAAAACTACAAAGAGCAAAATATTTCTCCACATCTTCCAAAACCTACCCTTTCCTAGTTGCTACCATAGCATCAGATATATGCCTGTGGGTTTTTTTGTGTGTTTTGTTTTTTTTGTTGTTGTTGTTATTGTTTGTTTTTTGTTTTGTTTTTTAAATGTATGATTTTCATCAGAGCTGAATGAAGGATTAATATCAAATGACAATTTGAGAGATGTTGTCCCTTTTTAGTTTGTGAATAAATTACTTTTCTTTTTCGAATCAATTATTTTTTATTTACTTCCGTTGATAGATATTGGACTATAACATGTTTGCAAGCTTTCAGATTAAGAGTAAAGAGTTTAGGTATTCTGCCTAGTGTGATTGTTGTAAATCCTTAGCACGCCTGTTTTGCCTGAAAACATGAGCCCTCCTCTTTTGAGTAGGATATTAGTATACATACATATATAGTGTGTGTGTGTGTGTGTGTATACGTATGATCTTCATTTTCCAAAGTGGTTATCTGTATGAAAAAACAGTTTCTCATTGACCCTTTGTGTTATGTCATTGCTGTATGGTCTTTCTAAAGCTGAGAGACCCATCTGCCCCTAGCCTGGGGGAAGGAGAGCCATGGACCGATGCCAATTGAAAGTGCCCAAGTGAGACACCTGAATTATACCCTCAGGGAGGGGTGTTGACTACAGAAGGAGCATGCCTATTGACTGGGTCACCTAAACCAAATCCCTACAGCCTGACAGTGTGACTACTTCTTAGCGTCCAAGTCACAAAACCACCGTGCAGCTAGATGAGGAGAAACCCTGGGAAGGCTACATGAACAGTGAACACACAAGTGCATGTTAACTAGGAAACACCTGTGAGAAGTAAAAAACTTGAGTAGTTTGAAATAACACAGATATGAAAGAATAGAAGAGGAGAGTTAATATGGAAGTTGAAAATGAGTATGTGGAAAGAAGAGATGCAATTTAGAAGTCTATATTATTAATTAGCTTAACAAAGGATTAATAAAGAACAAGTGTAAACAATCAAAACAATCCTAACACATTTCTTCCGAGCATTCAAAGGTTAATTGCTCATCATAATTCACAAATTAACGTTATTTCTGTTGACAGAATATAAACCTTACCCCCATGCTCTCTGTAATCCTTGATAGTGCTGGAATTCATAAATTAAGAGACATAAATATGAAAGGTAATATACAGGTGGACAAATAGCATTATCAACCAAGCTGAACATTTAATGCAGTACTTACATTCTATCTAAACAGGTGTTGACATCTTCATCTTTTTCATAGTCCTTACACAGCTGGGCTACCAAAGCCCCATATGTGAGCACAAAAAGTTCTCTGCTCTGCCAGATAAAAATGGAAATTGAAAATGAAACAAATTATAATCAAACTTTTCCATGCTTTTGAGTTGCTACTGTATTAAAAGCAAACAAAAATACAATTTACATTAATAAAGAAGCTTCTGTCCATTGACATGTAATCACTGAAATCAATGATTTAAATGTGACAGAGGCTGACTTGATCATCACTTAAGTTTCTTTACATTTTGCTTGTCAGAAATACCATTTGTTGGGATAGAGCTACTTTCATCAGATACATTATTGCATCCTGCAACAGCACCTATGAATGCTGTATTGATAAATGCTGTCAAATGCCACCCAAAAGTAATGAGCATTTAATTCCAGGAAGAATAAATCAGGCAATGAGCTATTAGTCCTTTTACAATAGGCACAACAGTATATACAGTGAAATTCCAATTCTTTCACAAAGGTATGGTTGATCTGATTCAGATCATCAACTGCTTTCCCCACCCGCAAAATAAAAATAGATCAAAAAAGTATTAGCACAGAATAATGAAAAATTTCTATAATTCAGCACAAGTGTAAAGAATAGCAGTAAGCAAAGTAGAAAAGAATCAGTCCCATTGACATTTCCCCTTCTTTAACAGTCTTTACAAGTAATAGTAGAATCATAGAATACCCTAGATTGGAAGGAACCCACAAGGATCATGGAGTCCAACTCCTGGCTCCACACAGGACCACCCAAAAATCAGACCATATATCTGAGAGAGTTATCCAAACACTCCTTGAACTCCGGCAGGCTCGATGCCGTGATCACTTCCCTGGGGAGCCCGTTCCAGTGCCCGACCACCCTCTCGGTGAAGAACCTTTTCCTAACACCCAGCCTGACCCTCCCCTGTCACAGCTCCGTGCCGTTCCCTCGGGTCCTGTCGCTGTCACCAGAGAGCAGAGATCAGCGCCTGCCCCTCCGCTCCCCTCGTGAGGAAGCTGCAGGCCGCCATGAGGCCTCCCCTCAGTCTCCTCTTCTCTGGGCTGAACAGGCCAAGTGACCTCAGCCACTCCTCATACGTCTTGACCTCTAGACCCTTCACCATCTTTGTAGCCCTCCTTTGGATACTCTCTAATAGTTTTATGTCCTTCTTATATTGCGGCACCCAAAACTGCACACAGTGCTCGAGGCAAGGCCACACCAGAGCAGAGCAGAACGGGGCAATCACTTCCCTTGACTGGGTAGCAATGCTGTGCTTGATTTACCCCAGTAACTTGAATCACTATAAATACTAGCTCTCCAAATATCCGGACAATCTTGTTGTGACAATATTTCCACCACACAAGCAAGCAAACATAGGTCTTACTGCTAACGTGGCCTGCTTTTAAATTCTCATATCCTGTCAACCAACAGAAGGTAAAAGCCTATACTTCCTGAAAAGACTCTACCTGGATTTGGAAACACTGGTTTCTCTTAGAGGATTTATCTACATTCGGAAACGTGGTCTCAGTTAGCTAACATCATCATCAAGCTAACCTCAAGCCATACTTGATACAGATACAGATTTATGTTTCCCCCTTCATTTAGCAAATGAGTCCACCTTCTCCAGTGTAGGCTTAGGCATCACTTTGTAGCCCAGATTTACAGCCATCACTTGCTTGTGGAGTGTCTCTGCAGACAGGTGTGGTTATCAGGAGTGTGCTGACTGATCTAAGTGACTAAGCATACAGTGTCACCAAAATTGTCTGAATTGCTTCTGACATATTGCTAGACATTGCTAACAGTTGATGTCAATGACAGAGCATTTATACAAACTGCTCCATCACTGGATTGCTGAGGGTGGTCCTGCCAGGAAATGGTGACTAAAGGAGAAATCCTCCTTTATGGGACATGTGCTTGACATGGGCTCAGACACAGAGTTGGATGATCTTACTTGATTGACATGACAGAGAAGATTTACTCACTTGTGATCTGAGGAATGCAGAGAACTGCCTGGGCCTGTATGAAAATGTTTAGGATCTTCTGTAATATAATAAATATGCTTTAGGAGTTCTATTAGAAGAACAAGATGATTTTTCCCTGAAAGAATTATTTTGAGGTATATGTACATATATATTAAAGAAATGTATTTACTTGTGAAACTTTTAGCTCCAGAATGTGGAAATCATTTTATACCAAGTGATCTGCAAAGGAAGAGGAAGAATTGCTAGGTAAATGCTAGTATAAAAAAATATAAAAGAATAAAATAAAAAAAATATATAAAAAGAAGTATAGGGGAAAAAATGGCACAGTTTCACGCAATTCTTTGTGTGTCCTTCAATGAACGGTCAAAAGAAAGAAACACAATGTGATGCTCTGAAATGTAAATGCGATGTAAAGCAAAATGTAAATCACATTGGCAGGAATGAGTTTCAGAGCCAATTCAGATGAAATACTGGCCTATGACTTGCTTTCCTCGGTGCTGCCATACCAAAATGCTCATAAACAGGAGATCTTGAATTCTAATTGGAACCAGGATGAAATACTCTGGTTTTGTCTTACTTCAGCTTTAGTTTTTCCATGTGAGCATCACAGTTATGTTACTATTTGGATGAAATATCATCTCTTCTAACACTAGCCTTCTGAAAGCTAGATATCTGGTCCAGCATAGCCATCTAAGGTTGTATCCATCAACAAAGAAGGAATGAAGTGTCTCCAGAGGGTAACTGAGTGCATTGGATTGGCATCTGGTTTGCCTGGCTCTTCACAATGTCCTTCTTCTTAATTTGTAGTGAGACAGTAGGCAATTGAAAGTAGACACCTAAAACTTAGGCGGCTAACGTTAAACAGAATGAATCCCATACTTAGGGTGAATCATTTAACAGGATTGGCTAAAGGTCATGTAACCATTGTTAAAAGACAATGTTTGAATTGCTCAATATAGAAGATGTAGTTGGTATGGCTGCACCCCATGAGGATTGGCAAGGATTACAGCCACCTTTCCAAGGAGCATAAAGAGCAATGGAAGAAGTCAAAGGCATATCTCTGCACAGATCCTGTCACAGACACTAGTCTGGGATCCTTAGCTGTGCACTGACCAGGAGGGAGGTTTTCTTCCCTCATTCCCTTAGGGCAGTATCCTGCCAGATCACCTCCATGGCACTGTAGATGTGATTGTATTTAGCTGGAGTAGCAGCTGGCCTGTAGGCCTAAGAGATTAGGTTGGCACTCATTAAATTCTTGGACAGGAAGTAATTCAAGGAAGTGCTACTGGCCTGTGGCATGTGGGCAGACTGGAGGTGCTTTTTGTTTATAGCCTGTGGAAAAATAATAGTAAATGCCAATGAAAACAATAGAACAGGAAGAATAGCTTGGTGGAAAGACCTTTTCCTGCCCCTACTGCATCAACAGCTTGGAGTTTAATAAATGTTTCCATTTTAATGTCACTGTTCAAAATGTTAAGTAGTGTGGAACCATATCCTAAACACACCGTGGTGATAACTCCCGTTTACAATAGAATTGCATACTTTGCCAATTTCTCATTAACAAGTTTTTAATGAAGTAAGTGGATGTTGTACAGATTCTGTATTGTTCTAGTCTCAACAAAAAGTCTGTGTTGTAACAAGACAAATGCCTTAGAGAAACCTAAGCATAGTATAGTGACATAATTGTATTATTGGCCACTCTTTCAATCTGTTGGAGAAAGAAACTATTTATTTTACACAGTATTTTTTCCATAAATTAATGTAAGTTAACTTTAATTATATTGTATTCTTATATTTCTTTTTCAGTGGAGACCTTTGTCACCCCCCAGTTTTCCCTTTTCAGAAATAGGTACAACATTGTCTTTGAACCTTCTGGAACTTCTCCATTGCCCCAACTCCTATCAAAACTCACCACTAACCACACAGAGAGCCCTAAGGCTCTAAGTTTCTGAAGAAAGACTGGGGTGGAATTGAACATCCAGACATAAAACAGAGATTTCAGAGACTCATCGAGTTCAGAGACTCATCGAGTGCACCCTCAGTAAGTTTGCAGATGACACCAAGTTGGGTGCGTGTGTCGATCTGCTCGAGGGTAGGAAGGCTCTGCAGGAGGATCTGGATAGGCTGGACCGATGGGCTGAGGCCAACTGTATGAAGTTTAACAAGGCCAAGTGCCGGGTCCTGCACCTGGGGCACAACAACCCCAGGCAGAGCTACAGGCTGGGGGATGAGTGGCTGGAAAGCTGCCTGGCAGAGAAGGACCTGGGTGTGCTGGTTGATAGTCGGCTGAATATGAGCCAGCAGTGTGCTCAGGTGGCCAAGAAGGCCAACAGCATCCTGGCTTGTATCAGGAACAGTGTGGCCAGCAGGACTAGGGAGGTGATTGTCCCCCTGTACTCGGCTCTGGTGAGGCCGCACCTCGAGTACTGTGTTCAGTTTTGGGCCCCTCACTACAAGAAGGACATGGAGGTGCTCGAGAGAGTCCAGAGAAGGGCAACGAAGCTGGTGAGGGGTCTGGAGAACAAGTCTTACGAGGTACGGCTGAGGGAGCTGGGGTTGTTCAGCCTGGAGAAGAGGAGGCTCAGGGGTGACCTTATCGCTCTCTACAGGTACCTTAAAGGAGGCTGTAGTGAGGTAGGGATTGGTCTCTTCTCCCACGTGCCTGGTGACAGGACGAGGGGGAATGGGCTCAAGTTGCGTCAGGGGAGGTTTAGGTTGAATGTTAGGAAAAACTTCTTTACCGAAAGGGTAGTTAGGCATTGGAACAGGCTGCCCAGGGAAGTGGTTGAGTCACCATCCCTGGAGGTCTTTAAAAGACGTTTAGATGTTGAGCTTAGAGATATGGTTTAGTGTGGGCCTTGTTAGAGTTAGGTCAGAGGTTGGACTAGGTGATCTTGGAGGTCTCTTCCAACCTGAACGATTCTGTGATTCTGTGATTCTGTGATTTCTTTCTGTGTTTTATTTAATAACTATGTAACCACAGAGGTACATAAACTTACCTGACATTTCTATCTTTGACCCTAAAGCTCTCTAAGCAGTTAGACCTCTGCTTCTGAGCAGACTCCAGTCTCAGAAACTTTGTGCCCATGTCTTTCCTAAGCCTGTTTAGAGTTTCAGAACTAAGGATAAAGTAAAAAATGCAGTTAAGTGCTCAGCTAGACAGTCACTTTGCTTTTGCTATCAGTTTTCTACAATTGCTTATGTTCTCTTTTCCTTACTAGGAACTTAATCTCTCTTCAGTTAATATATATACAGGTCTGTCATAATTATACTTTTAGATGTAAACATATTCTCTTCAAGACATGGTACTACTATTTTTTTAAACCACTGTGGCCTTACTTCTGTATTGCTTTTTTGGATTTGCAGTAAAATATTCCTAAACAGTTAGAAATTTTCAACCATAGATAGAGATTCTGAGAAAACTTAGTATTAGCAGTGTGTAGCAACCATGAACCCTGAAGTTCTCCATAAGAATATTTTTTTCCACTACACACACTCCTTTTGCACATAGGATTTCTTAAGTGATTGCCTGATCTGTAGCAAAAGCAAATGTACCTTATCTTACGCAGCATCTGTTATAATGAATCCATAAGACATTTAGATCAACTGATCCTGATGTGGGGACACATTCTGAATGTAACCTAAGGTGTAGAAGTCCTGATCTGGAGAACTCACAGTACCAGCTCACCCTTAGCAAACACCATGGCTAGATGGGAGCAAGAATGGAAGGATGGCTGGCAGGGGGTCCCAGGACTCACCACCTCCAGTGGGGTACAAACGGTACCACCCTTCTCCTGATCCCAGCACTGAGCACAGCATGGTCCCTTGCGCCTTGGGCAGCAAGCCCTGGCTACTACCTCTGCCTCTATCTACTGCCACTCTCACTGCTCCCTTCAACAGCAACCTTTGTCCATCTTCATTCACTCTCATGCTGCTTCCTGACCTGGAACACCAAGAATCTGAGCTTAGAGTCAGGTCTCCTAAGGACGAGAGGTTTACATGATCACACTGTCCGTCTATCAGGCTTTTCCTCAAAGTTACTGACTTCACCATATAGTCTCAACCTCCTCTTCGTGGAGGTATACGCACATAAAGAATCATTACATACTATAGAAATTGGTGGTTGTGGAGATGAGAGGATAGATGTTGGTACAGTTGTCCTCACTAACATGGGGATGTAGGAGATGCAGAAGAAGAGAACTGAAAGTACAGTGGGGAGAGGAAATGGGATAACCAGGATGTCATATGAAAAAGCAATGTGACTGCAGAATGCTATCAGCGGGGAGGTTAAGACTGAAGGCATCTCAGTGGGGGAGCAGGACTGTGGAGGATGCTGTGACTTTTGCTAAGAGAGTGTATATGGTTTGGAAACCACATTTAATTGAAAAAGAGTTTTCACTAATCCTGCTGCTTGTTGAACTAATTGTTTATTTATTGCTATACCCGTGGACAGATTTATATAAAACTGACTTAGTTATCCAGACCTTTGCAAAGCAGACGGGGTGAGACAAAACTGTGTTTGCTGATGAGCGAACCCTTAGTTTTAGAAACACTATGGCTAATATCCTATGCCATTGTGATGAGTAGTTCTCACTGAAAAGAATTTTGAAGCATGAAGAAATGGCATCACACAGGATGAGGTGACTGACTTCATGTTACAGGTGATTTAAAACAGAACAAAACATCCATTTTCTGGGAAAAGATGTTCAGTGGTAACATTAAAACATAGTTTCCAGGACAAATGGTTAAAAGTCAAGTGTTCTTCAAACTGGATTTTACTATCTGAATTTTTCATATTTTAAACACCACTGACAGAGAACAAGAAGAACAATAATTGATATATTTAATGGCACAAAATACTCCTTTTTATGACCATGCGGCTAAAGAAGCCCTCTTGGGAAAATCTTGCATGTAGTATGCTTAAAACAACTGCCTGAGCTTTCGAAGAATATTAACATGAAGTGAAGAAAAAGAAGGAAGTCTGCATAACTTCTACTTGATATAATTCTGTGCTATATGATCAATGGTCAAAGCCAACATTCAAAGACAAGAGCTACATTTTTATCACTGTTTTCTCAAGGTTCAGATTTCAGCCTTAAAGCCAGGCGTTGAGATCCTGTGATGGTGCACTCCCTGTGCATAGGAAAACTGCAACATTAGGAGGATGAAGAAGGATCTCTGCTCATGCAACACAAACCCCAAAAGAAGACGTGGTCTGCTATCTATGGGGCACACAGTGGGTACCAGGTATGCTGCAGCCCCAGATGAACCAACTCTTCCTGTAACTGATCATGTGCTAGAGATGAGGCTGGCATTGCTTCCTTTCTCCAAAACAAGAACAAAGTTTTGGCCTCAGGATTCATGTTGAGGGCAGAACTGTCTGAAAATAATTTCATGTCATGTCTCCAGGTAGCTGGAGAGTTATGAATGTTTCTAAAGCAAATCTTAGCATTACTGTTCAGAATCAGACTCCAAGTCCTATGGGCTTGCTTTTTTAATTTTTTTTTTTTTTTTTAAAGCCACACATTAATAGCTGGCAGCTTGTTGGCAGCCCACCAGAGGGTCCCACTGTAGCCATAAATGCTGCCAGTGCCTCTGTTCTAATGCTGGCAGACTCACCGCCGTCCCTTCTGTACTTTCGAGCTATTCAGAAACATGTCTGTACAAAACACATCAATACAATAATACCTTATTCTTACTCCATGCACAATTTCAGTTGCACATTGCAAAAATGTCTTACTATTTTGTGGCTGTCCTGCTTTCTTCCTGGTGGTCGTGACATGTTGCTTGTGTAACGCTTGAAGTACGTGATTGTCAGTTTATATCTTTTCTTCCTCAAGCAGCATGGTCTTCTCTCAGTTACTGCATTTTCTCTTTCCCTCCTTTAAAGTTCTCTCTTTTCTGCTCTTCTGACTTGCATGAGATGTGCTCACTGCCGTCTGTAATGCTGCTGATGCTCCTCCTATTCTCTACGTGTACCGAGTCCTTTGGGAGGAATGTGACTGGCAGCAGATCTGCCCATGTACACAACATAAACAACTTGCTTCATCCATAAGAATGGTAAACAACCATGGGAAGACAAGCCAGGCAGCCCCAAGAGATTTGCAGGTCTTAAGTTTTTAGGGACAACAAGTTCATTCTGTTGTTTGTGTCAGGTTTTGGTGTTTGGAGAGTTAACAAACGTTCCCTCTCTGAAGAATAAAATCACAATTACACCATACTGATGTACAAGGTAATTAAAAATGGATCATTTTCAGCTTCAAGGAGCAATAGTCTTCTATCAGCTGTGACAGCTTTAGTCTGGTGAGTTAATGTCTGCCTAGGCAGAACAGCATGGGTTACAAGCACTATTGCCACCGTGGTACTGGGGGTGCAAAGCTGGTGGGATGGATCTAGAGCACCCAGATTCCCAGAGGAATAAACTGGGTACCCACTACAGCTGCCAGCTTTGGCAAATGGCACTTTCATTACCAGTGTTTCTAGCAGATTTTACATCATTCTTAGCTTGCTATTACCCCTACTTGTAAACATCCCTGTTATGAACATCCAGGAAGGTTCGGCTTACTTTTCCTATTTTCACCTACAGTAAATTTGGCCTCTTCAATTAGTTCAGATTTAGCAGAAATTTAGACTACCATCACTAGTGAATTTAGAAATAAATCCAGTAGTTGTCTTTCCTTATAAGACTTCTCTCCACATATGTTCCCACGGAGTCCTCTCAGGAGAGCAAGTAAAAATATGTGGCCTCATCTGAATGCCATGCAGTTATTAAATTCTAATTCATTAGTAGATTTTGTGCTGGAGTAAAATTGCAGGTATATATTACTCCAGATACACAGAAAGCAGCAGATATGACTCATTTAGGACAATGGGGATTCATTTATTTAAGAAAAAATGATAGTTTAAAATTATGACACAAGTCAACAACAAAAATAAGGACAGATATAAGATTTTTTTATCCTCTCCTGTGCAAAACATAGTCATTCTAACATCTTTCATTTTACCCAGAATGAGATGGTGTTGACAACTGTACATTATAATAAGCCTCTTCCATTTTTTTTCTAGGCACTTTTCTGACCCTGTAAAAGCTGACTCCATTTCCTAAGTGAAAATATTTAATAGGTACTTTCCATATCTAAATTTAAGTAAATTTTAAAAGCCAGGCATTAAAATTCTCTAGATAGTCACTTGTATTTCTAAATGGAGTCTGAGATAGATTTATTTCTCAGATTGTCTCCAACTGCCCACAAGCACCAATGATGCTTCTTATTGCAAGAGACATTCCATATCCTGTAGGAAAATGTACTGCACTGCATTTTAAAAAACAGCTCTAAAAGATTATCATTAGCATAAATTATCTGCAGTGAAACCATCACAAAGCACTTAAGGCTACCCATAAGTGAACACCATTTTATTTACCCAGTTCTGAGTATAAGGATGAATGATTTCAGTCTGCATTATTAATACTAAAATCATGAAGGAGCACTGCAGACCAGAAGGTGCAATGCGTGATAAGTACACATCAGTTTTGTCTGGAAGATACATGTGTGCATATATGTATATACCCAACTTCACATATATAATATGATGCACTGGAAAATATGTGCTATGTTTTGAAAGGTTTGCACACACTAGAGAAAATAAAGCAGCAAAAATAAAGCAGCAAGGCTGTGTCAAAATAAGCTGGGAATTAAATGGCTCCAGTGAGGGAATCAAGTCAATGGTGGCTCATACCCACAACTTCAGGAACAGGACAAAGCACCTTCGTAATTTTAACTGTTGTCTGACTTGCAGCCCCATGTAAAGGGTAGAGGTTGGCACATACCTGGCAGCTGTTTTAAACCTTAGCACAGACTTCTCAGAATATATCCAAGGCGATTTGAATAGTGAGGATGTTAGCATCGCCCTCCACCTCCCTTTCTGTCACGTTCGTCAGGAGAGGATATTAGCCTTAAACCCCAAGAACGGTTGGTGTGGCACACTGCTTGAGCACTACAGCTGTCTCCTCCCTTCCCAATAAACTGAAAACAAATATACATCTCCTGAAGCTCAAAAGCATGCATAAACACCAGCACTCGGCCTCTTACAGTAGCCTGGCTGTTATGGGAAAGCTGAAACCTCTAGAGCTAAGTACATGATCTCTTCAGTAGTCCAGTATCTAAGGATTCTCCCAAACATGAATATTCCAGACCACAGTGCAATAATGCTTTTGGGGTTAAATACACCAAAAAAAAAAAAAAGAGCTAAAAAAGCTCTTTGAGCCAAAATATACATTTCCCACAAAAGATGGGTGTCCAAATTAGTACAATACAGGGTTGGGCTTTTGTTTGCTGCCTATCTTCAGCTTGATAGATCTTGTGTTAAATATTTTGCAGAGAAAATTGAATTATTTAAAACTGTAAGATTGTAGGTGATGTGTGTTTGGAGCTACATGAAACAATTGTACTTGAGCATGGGTCTCCCACATCACAAATGAGCGATCTTTCTCAGAGCCCAGTGTGGCTGCTGCTTTGGCCATGTTTCAGAAGAAAGCTGTGCCACTGCTGCCACCTTTCCTGCAGTGCCCTATCTGGGAAACATTTTCAGCATGACCTGCTGAAAATTCCTTGGTGTGGTTAGACAGCCCAGGAACAGCTTTCAAGGGAGTGCTCTCAGATTCAGGTGCCTACTTTCTGCTGAAACTCACTGCAGGCACCTAACATCTCATATAAATTTGCCCTGTAAAGCATAGCTGAAGCAAAAGATGTAAGTTAAATAAATAAATGGCCTTGAACACCTCCAGGGATGGGCATCCACAGCTTCTCTGGGCAGCCTGTTCCAGTGCCTCACCACCCTCTGAGTAAAGAATTTCTTCCTAATATCTAATCTAAATCTCCATTTTTTGGTTCAAAGCCATTACCCCTTGTCCTGTCACTACACTCCTTAATAAAGAGTCCCTCCCCAGCTTTCCCTGTAGGCCCCCTTTAAGTATTGAAAGGCTGCAATGGATCTCTCCAGAGCCTTTTCTTCTCCAGGCTGAACATCCCCCGTTCTTGCAGCCTTTCTTCACAGGAGAGGTGCTCCAGCCCTCTGATCATCCTCGTGGCCCTCCTCTGGACTCGTCCCAACAGGCCCAAAATACAGCTAGAGGAGGCACAGGACATCAGCCTTTTGACTGCTCAGTGATGAAACACTTGTGCAGGATAGGAGAGACTAGGGTTCATTCTCCTCCTCTGAAATTCACAGAAAGAAACCTTCAGATGAAAAATAGAGGAATATTCCCCTCCTTTTTCTCTACCCTTTCCTGGCCACCAGATAACAAAATCCATATCTCTTTCTGTTCCAATAAATACCAGCTAAGCACAACTGGTAGAACTGAGGCAGGAAAGCTGGAGAATACATCTTCTTCCCACCATAGTTGCACCTCAACACCCACAATAACTGGGCTTTTGGAGGAAAGAGATGAGTGAGCAAGTTTTGACTAGATCAGGTGGACAGCAGAGCTGAAACCAAGCTCTCTCTTCTGCCATGGCAGTGTAGTTTGGTTTTTTTTTTTCAAAAAAAGAAAAGCAAACAAGTAAAAAACTGCTTTATGTGTATGGGAGAATAGGAAGGCGTAATACGTCTTCTAATAAACAAGTTTTAAAAGAAAATGGCAAACCATGCTCAGTTCTTCAGAAAAAGCACTTATTCTGGTAATGAGGTACCTGGCAGAGAATTCAAGCTGAGAGAACCCTACAAAGTGACAAGCAAAAACATGGCTAAGGTTTGCCCATGTATCGCTATTTGCTTCAGACATCAGCTACAATCATCTCTTTGCCTCAGAGGTGAGCTGGCTGTCACCCCAGGTTGTGGTCTCTTGGAGTGCATTCAATCCTAACTCCTCCTGGGCATCAGATAAAGAGACTAGATGTCTACCTCAGGACTCTGGGTTCCTCTGCAAAGGCGACTACTTAAAGGTTTGATGTGCCGCCCAAGCTCTTAATTGGATCCAACCCTGTAATTTGTTCCACAATAGGATGACCCAGCAGGGTTTTTTACAGCACAGCATGAAAGCAAATGCAGAAAAAGTGACAATGCAGCACTACAAAGTTGTTCTATTGATTGTATAAATTGCCTCATTCAACAGCCTTAGGCTGACTATGAATATTTCAGTGTTGTGCACCTCTTCAGTTTCATATCTAATGTGCTTCTGGAGTAAACAAGTGATGCTTGGGAAAGCCTGCCTCCTTTATAAATAAAATGGGTGCCCAAAGAAAGCTCAGCAGAAATCAATTAGAGATTTTAAAGAGAACTGAGGCATACTGGAAGAATCTTATAAAGCACATTTTCAAAATAATACTTTAGTAGCCAGATGGGTTTGTTCTACTGAATTCAAAGGTGGCAAAATTTGTCAAAATATAATACCACTAGTAACAAATATATATATATTATTGAAAAACCTGTGTTATGGAAAGAAAATGAATCTTCAAAACTCAGACAGCACTGGAATTTTGTTATGGTACTACACTGCCCAAACAACCAAGAACTTAACAACAGATTCCAGAAAAGCAGTAGCAAAGTGCTGATGGATGTTTCGTCACATTTCTCTAACACTTTTAATTTTGTGTAATGGTGTCACATAGATTTTGTGAGCCAAATGCCAGCAAGGGCCTCATTCATAGATTGTGAATGAGGATGAGACAAGCAGATGTCCACACTAAAAATGCACTGGAGGAATAGGGTCTTGCCTTGTTAACAGGCAAGACATGCATACCATGTCATGCATCATCACAGCTATGAGAGTGCCACTGCACTTAGTGCCACTAAGCAGATACCATGGGTGCTAAAACTACTTTTTGTGCTGAAAGTTATTATTTGAAACCCCTCCGCATGGGGAGAGAAGAGTCTGTGCAGTCAGACATATTATATCATGCAGCCAAGCATACGCATACAATAGGTAGCCATCTGCAGTGGAAAGGCAATTTTCCTCATAGCCTGTCTGGCTAATTTTTTTCCTGTTCTTGGTAAAAATCTTTATATTACAGGCAGTTACACTTCTCAGAACCTAAATGCTTACAAGTATTTGCATATTCAGTACCAAATCAGACTGAAGTGTGCAATGGACAGAACCACTAGATAACATGACCTTAGACAACATGCAACCTGGAGAAAATCATCAGGAATTAAATGTTTTAAACTAACCTCTGTTTAAGGCTTGATTTGTGAGAGGTGCTGAGAGCCCAGATCATGCATCCTACTGTTCAGAAACCAGCTCTGGAATCGTTTAACTGAAAAAATTCTCTCTCTGTCTACAGAATGAGATTGACGATACATGCATAAAATCTTAAAAATTTGAATTGTGAACATGTTATATAAAGGCCAGGTATTATCACAAGTATGTCTGAAGCTGGCTTGACACTTCGTGAATAGCAGATTATACATTACTGAAGAACATTTTTCTGAAGGAGACAGCATAAAGGACCATTCAACACTGTCAGGAAATGAGACATGCTAGTTTCTTGCCACCTGCAGGTGAAACACTAAAATCCTCATGGTCCAGCAGCTAACCACATCTCAGACTCTAGCACTGGGAAAGCAAATAGAACCAGAACCAGAACTGACATTAAATGTGAACAGAATTGGGATTCCAAACTTTGTGCATCTTATGGAATCTTTTCTATTTTTATTTTAATGTTGCAGCATTTTAAAATAACCCTGCTGCTTTATTTTTTTTTTATCATCCATCCACTCAGCAAGTCTTTCTTTGTTTTTCTTTTTTTATGAAGAATAACTGAAAGCAATCCCTTTTACTCTTTTTTCCCCATTTTTTTTTTCCTAGTCTCATGCCATGCATCTGCTAATTACCATTGATTAGACAACAGCTGGCCAACTAACCCTGGCAGGGTAGTCATCAGTTTGCTAGCATTGCATGTCCTCCACAAGGCAGAGAGGACTGATTGGTAGTTTCAGACAATTAGCAAGGGGCTGGCAGAGCTCACAATTGCTTAAATGCTGAATGTTCCCAAACAGCTGAGAGAAATTATTGGATCATTTAAAACACATGAATGGGTGTCTGCAAGTAGATTTAAAGCTAGTAAACAGGCTTCTAGCTGTTAGGGAGCAGAGTTAGAAATTAGTTGAAGGAGAAAAACTTAGCAGCATTTTTTTGTTGTTGTTGTTTTATTTTAAACTATTGGGATTGGTTTGTTTCCATTCTAGCCTGCCACTACAATTAAGAGCTAGAATTAACCTAATTCAAAAGCATCTGGTAAAGAGTAAGATCTAAAATGACTTTGCTACCAAAGTGGCTAACTTTTCTAAAAGGCAAAGAGGTTGTTATTGCTAATGCTATAATTGCAATATTGACAATTGGTGGGCAGCAACTCTTCTCTTTCTTTACGTTCAGCTGTCCCTGTCACGTGGGGCAGAACCTCATCTATGGGCTGGCCTTCCTAGGTGTCCCTGCACTGATCCTTCTGGTTGTTGGCTATGCTCTGAACAACCAGACTTGGAGGCTGGTCACAGGCAAAAGGTCTCCTCTTCAGGCAGAGAGCACGCGTAATCGGTTACTGCAGTGCAAGCTGACCTGCTTTGTCCTGTGCAGCATCACCGGGAGAGCGCTGGTTGCTCCAGTCACGTGGCTAGCGGTCACCCTGATAAATGGCTCCTACTATGTGTGTGCCATGAGCGAGTATGTCTCTGTGTATTACTACGGAGCTAGTCCCAACGTTACTGCTAGTGAACGCAGAAGGATACTGGCTGTGTTTCCTTGCAGTCAATTAGTTCCTCCAGAGCTGAGCCGGGCAAGAGACGAAGTGATTCTCCTACTCCGATACCAGTCACAAGTGAGTATCTCGTGGTGTTTCTGCTGTGAGAGCTGTTGCCTGCGGATCGAATGATAGCAGTGAGAGTTAATTCAGCAGGCAAAGTGTGAGGATAAAACAGGATCAATATCTTCTGCCTTGAGTGCCAAATCTCTGTGTGTTTTGAAGCCTGCTCGGTTCCGGTAAGAGGAATTGAACTTTCAGTATTTAAGTTATTACTTCTGACTGTCTAGTTTGTTACTTGCTACTGGAGGATGCATTCTTGTATCTTGAGAAGTACCACCAAGTAAGACAAATGGAAGTTTGAGGGCCACTGGCAGGCAGGCAGGCTTTGCTTCTTTCAAGCAAAGAAATGTGAGTAAGGGGCCTGGACTGAGAGAGCTCCACACAAACCAAATTCAAGTCCTGCTTTTTGTTTGGTTTTTTTTTTTTTTTTTGATCAGAGTCAATTCTAGAAGCTTACACACCAGGGGAAATATTAAGTTGTTACTTCAAAGAAAAATGGTTTTAAACAGGATCTAAGATAACTTGGGCTAGGAATTAGAGAGTTTCTCACTATAATAGCTGTAGAAGCAACATCTTTAACGTACTATAAAACAGAACTTCCTTAAACTTGATGGAGAGAAATCATTTTATTGCATGGCTTCCTGCAGTAAGCGGGGACTGGGTGTGATGGCAATAGTTGCTTACTAGGTTTATACCCTGTTAACCTTCTTATTCAGGAAAAGCAAGTAAAGATCACCTTATGGACTTTTTTTTTTTAAAAACACAGAAGTGACCACTGTGGATATTTTCAGCTGTAATAGCTTTTGTTTGTTTGTTTGTGGAAGGTGGCTGGCTGGCTTCTGATTGCTGTGGTAGTCATCACTGTCTTCCTGTCTTACTGCCTGGCAAGCTGTTTCTCCCCACTCAGCTTTCTACACTTCAGATACTGGACCAGTTATGTCCGTAATGAGCAGGAGCTCTTTGATGAAGCGGCAGACCAGCACTCCAAGCTCTATGCCATGCAGCATGTAAGGAAGTTCTTTGGCTTTGTCCCAGGGAGCGAAAATGTAGAAGAAATCCGTATCCCATCTCTCAGAGAGTGGCAAGCCATCTCTGGACTGGCCTTCCTAAAACGAGTGGATGAGGAGCACTATGACTACAGCCTCCTCCATGACTGGGCACTCAAGGATTCAGTAAACAGAAAATACCTGAAGCTTGATGAAGACCCTGTAACCAGAACGTAGCTCTGAGGGCTTGAGCCCTTGCCATTGCCTTGTAGAAAAGTAGGAGTGTGGCTAGCTCCACTTCAGACCTGAGCTGCTGTGGAACTTTCTGATACCTTATTACATAAATTGCACGAGGAAGTATCTTGTTATTGTAGTCCTTTAGATGCTTGTAGATATCTCCTGATGGCATCTGACTCCTGTAGGATGTGATGGTCTATGTCCACGTTGCTCTCTAATACTTCTGCAAAAAGGATGAGTTGTAGTGGGAAAGAAAGTTATCCTCAAATGCTTTTTCTTCCAACCCATTTAAAAAAAAATATTTAAAAATTAATAGCTAAGCTCTGAATGATTAGATCGAATGAGCCTGATCCATTCTGCGCAAAATATCAGCTTTGTCTTACTGACNCGATTAGATCGAATGAGCCTGACCCTATGACCCTGATCCATTCTGCGCAAAATAAATATCAGCTTTGTCTTACTGACCCCTAGCAGAAATGCCTTATTTTTCTCCTTCCACTTCTTTCTTGTATTATGCGAATAAAATATACTGAGCTAACTACAAGTTAAATCTGTGGATATAGCAGTACAGAAGAAACATGGAGAAACTTCAGCAACAAGGGCTAAGTCTAGATACAGTGATAAGGGAACTCTCAATTCTGCTAAAAAGATGAAATGCTCACTGAGATGCACAGGATGGAGAAGTGCATCATGTAGCAGCTGTGTAGGGGGGAAAAAAACACTTTATGTGTGGGGAAACTTGAATTTAAGTGCTTTCTGGCTGAAAGCAATAGCAAAGTCACTCTCCTATTCCTTTTGCATGTACTTCAAAATCTGCCAGGTTTCACCTGTGCGCTGGCCTTACTATACAAAGAGCAAATCAGGATGGGAAAAATCTCACTCTGGAGTAAGGCTTGCTTTGCTTGTGAAAAAATTACAAGTCAGTCATGCTACTGTGCCCAAATATTACTGTGGTTAAAGACTATTGAATTTAATGAAAGAAGGTTTAATGAAGCTTCTGTGTTAATTCTGCATGATGTGATGTTACATATCTCTTCTCTAACTCCCTCTGTATATGCTTCTAACCCTAAGGGCGGGGGCGACAAATGGGTAACACAGTTTTTCCTGATGCTTCCTGTATTGCCTTGCTGCCTGTAGAGTGTGTGCTACAATATGCTTGGTTATAGGGTGGTATCTGGTGTTTAAAAACAAAAAAGTCTTCCACTGGAAAAACACAATTATTTAGCATTTCCTATTGCAAAATGTAGGAGTCAAGAGTGTGTTAAAAAGCAGGTCTTGGTAAGTGTGTTTGGTCTTGCTTTGAGAAGACTTAAAATTCCAAACAAAAGCAAGCACTTCTGGACATGAAAAAGATGTATATGTTGAATAACTGGAATAATGCATATTTTACATCACTAAGCAAATTCTTACAAATTCCCATGTATGTATTTCACTTGAATCCTAAACTTTCTGTTAATAAAACTGCATGGTTTGTATGACAAGCTTAGGAAGCAAAGTATCTGTTAGTGAACACAATCTCTAATTTCATTTTAAATTCTTTGGGTTTCTTAGTGTTCTTAGTTTTTTAAGTACAAGCTGGGAAATGTGCAACTGATTTGTATATCTGAAAGTTTCCACAAAAACCTATGCTGTTTTCCTGATTCAAATGACAAAAAACTAGCTGCTACCTTTATTTTGTGTTTTTCTACTTTGTCCTTTGTTTTACAGTACTGCTATAAAATGATGTATTTAAGAGAAAGTGAGCTGTCAACCTTTTACTTCTTGTGAAACTGTAACTTTTAAATGAACCTTCATATTTTCCAGCTTTGTCCCAGTTACTATTTGCCTTGTATTTTTTTAGTTTAGTTTAAAAAATTATGAATCTGAATTATGAGCTTTATATGTCATTGTGAACTCACCCTGCCACTATATGGAGGATTGCCCCATTAGGATATATTAATCCATAGCATTAAATACAGCTGTAGTATGATAGATGACTTGGTGTATTTCCCTTCACTCCTCACTGAAATGTGTCATGGATTAGTAACAAAGTAAGGCACAGCTTTCAAAAGAATTGGTGATTAGAGGAAAAAAAAAAATCGATGTACTGAACAGTCTAACTCTGCTAAAACCTGAGTCATCTTATCTAAAATCAATTTAGAATTGCAGTTTGCTCACTCAGAGTGAAAAAGATTGTCTTTATTTCTGCAGTAGAAGTTTCCTGTAAACTCCGGGCTTGTAATAAAAAAAAAAAAAAAAAAAAAAAAACCCACCTGAGGGAAAGGTGCTGGCCGTAAGCCCAGAAAACGGATGCATTTTAAAACAATGCTATGTAACAAGTACCCACCAGGGTCTGCTGTTGCTCAGCCTGTAAGTCTTGAATCCATTCTTGCAGGCAACCTCCGAGTACGGGGCTCCCCAGTATACAGCCTTGATTCCTCCTGTTCTGTTCTTACGTAATTACGCTGTGTGATGTGACTCCTGAAATTACTGTGGAAATCCATGGGAAGCTTGTAGGTGCTTTTTAGCTCCAACCTGCACCACGTGAACTCCCAGTTTCAGCCTGAAATGGCATTTAGCTGTCAGCACAGCACCATCATGTTTTCTCTAGAGCAACAGTTCGGAACCCCCTTCAGCCTGCTGATCCCTATAAATTTCCAATGGAAGAATAACGAAAAGTGACTACCCGGCTAACAGCAATTCATTTTTTAAAGTAACTCTGAAGCTGCCTCTAGGTAGAGTCCAGGGACCGTCAGATGCCCGACCGACAGAGGCTGAACACATCTCAACCACCGCCGCACCCGGCCGGGAGCAGCCCGAGCAGGCCCCGTGCGGGTGACGAAACAACATTAGTCCCGTGTCAGGTACCGATGCGTGCGTGGATGAAACCCCTTCTGCCCACAGAGCTGAACGACAACCTGTGAGTCCTACAACCGACCAGAGGGCAACGTATTTGAACACTCTTTGCGAAGACAACTAAAAATCGGTAACTTTTATTTTTTCTCCCGTTTATTAGGCATCTGCAGCCTCCGTCTCCTGCCTGTGGTCCCGCTCTCCCGCTCCTGACGCGCGGCGGCCGGCGGGGTGACCCCCCAGCAGGGGGGCAGGGCGGCCCCCTCACAACCGCTGCTGCCGCCCGGGGCAACGGCCGCTGCGCCACGGCCGCGAGACAGCCCAACGGCCGCGCGNGCGGCCCATGGCCGTTGGCGGCGATGACGGACTACAGCGAGGAGCAGCGCAACGAGCTGGAGGCCCTGCAGTCCATCTACCCGGACTCGTTCACGGGTGAGCCGCGGCGGGGCCCCCGCCCTGCTCCGTGACGAGGCGAGGCGGCGCGAGGGGGCAGCGGGAGGCCCAGGCGGGCGGCGGTGCGTTCTGCAGCGCGTTGTGCAGCACGGCGCTCGCCCCGGCTCCTGGATGTGAGCCTGGGCCCCGGCTGGTGCGGGGAGGGTCTTCGGAGAAACGTTTTCCGAGGACGGGTAGAAACTGGGGAGCCCGCTTGTGCCTTGCCGGCTTTCCTTCTTGTGGCTGCTTCTCAGAGCTGCAAAGCAGGGGGTGTGTTTTCCGTTTGCTACCTGCACAGCATGTGCTTGCTGTAGGTCCTACCGTGTTTTACTTGGCAGTAACTTCATGCAGGCGTTTACCCGCCACGTTTGCCTATCGCTTTAATCTGAAAATCTCTTTAGGTTCTTCAGTTTTATGATAAAGCTGTACGAATTGATCTGTGGTAGCTGAGGATGCTGAGTCAGTGATTGTGATGTACTTTCATATAGTCTTTCTCCTGATGCTTATTTTGGGTTATTGTTCACTCAGGTAATGCTCTTATGCCTGAAGGAAGAGGGAGGAAAAAAGATCGTAATAGTAGTACATTAGCAGTTGGGCAAAATACAATTAACAATTAGATCGTATGTACTAGATTGGTTATAGGTTATAACAGTGACACAGAACAACCCTTATTCAATGATTTGGTCTGCAGCTCACACGTGAGTGATGAGGTGAAGCCATCTAGTCCATGACAGTAGATTTTAGGGTTTGCCTTTTTTTTGTTTACGTCGAGCTGTTTGTTTCTGCCTTTTAGCAGCCTCCTATGCAGCTGGGTAGTTAACAGGACCTTACTTTGATTTTGCAGGTGAACATGGTTGTCTATGGATTAAATTTTTTGTACTGACTGTTTAAAACTCCTTCTTCTTTTACATTACTTCCAGACTTACGTTCTTGAAGGAATGCATTATGTATCTCTTTGCTTTAAGAAGCGTTTGTTACATTAAGCTGTCCTAAATACAGTAATAGGAGCAGATGTACTGTGAAGTCCAGGGCCAAGAATACACTGGATACCCATCATACATACCTAGCACAATAAAGCAAACTAGCTTTGGGACCTTTCTGCACACATTCAGTGCACTAACACAAATCATTTGGTGTAGGTAGATCTGCACTCTTTCTTTTGATGGAGAACCTTTTTGGTATTGTTGATGTTATACACTGTCACTCAAAGAGCACTTCAAACATCCTATCATATGGAAAACAGTTGTTAACTGAAAAGTACTTTTTAAAAGGTTGAAAAGGACCTGAACACTGTAACCAGGTGCTTCTGTGCCTCATTAGTCCTAGAGAAATTCAATTTTAGTGATGTAAAGTAGTTGTCTGATTTAAGGTCTCTCTCTTTTTTCCTCTTTTTAACAGTATTGTCAGAAAAGCCAACGACTTTCACAATCACTGTGACATCTGAAGCAGGTGAAAATGATGAAAGTAAGTTCATCATGTCTTACAATAGAATAGTCTCCCCTCCTATATATTAACTTCCAAGTTTATAACCATTTTTCAGTTTTAATGTATGTAACCAATTTCAACTTAAGCCTCCATATACCTGGCCACCATTTCCCAAAGTCTGCCTCCACTTTAAGTATCTTATATCTATTAAGCTACTGTAGGAAACCTTGATGCTCTCTTGCAAGGGTTGACTCTGCAAGTGTCTTCCAGGTGAACTTTGTAGCTCTTTCTGTGCTCAGCTCTGTGTCTGTATAAGTCCAGAATTGCCCCAGCTGGGATAGAGATGAGTAGTTAAGTACCTCATTTCAGCATAAGCCTTATTTTGTGGCCAAGAACTAGGTACACGTCCACTTAAGTCATCTCAGGGGCCTGATCCTGTAGGCGTTCCTCAGAAACTGTAGTTCAAGAGTTCTGGTGATCTGTGTTTAGTTTACAGAAATGTTGTGCTCTCTGACTGCTGTTTCTTTCTGACATGCCAAATCCCAAATGCTTTGCAGTGTGACTTCAAAGTACTGGGTTGCCATCATCCCCATAGTAGCATACAGCCATGTTGTTAGGTAAATTTTTTTATTATTATTATTTTAAAATATTCTTTTTAGCAACTATGTATACCAGCCATGTAGGGGAGTTGAATCTGTATATTGCACTTCTTGGGTGAATTTGCAGTTCTTAAGGAACGCTTTCAGAACAAAGGGCTTCCCAAGTCCCTTTGTGTTTGGTATCAATGATTACATGGGCTTGTTGTAAGCAAGTCTCACTCCATGTAATTTTGAGAGTTACTGTGCTGTGTTAGTGTGTTAGAAGGAAGAAAATGCTGCCATCTCCTTCAGTTTGAAAGGAGCAAGCCCTGCGTGGAGCAGGTGTGTGTGTGTTGAAGGGACAACTGGGCTGCCAGAACTGTGAACCTTGATCTGAAGGAAGGCTTCTGCCTGGTATTCTGGCAGGATGCATGAAAGGAAGGAATTCGATTCTTTTTGGCCTTGTTTCCTTGCTAACCTAGCTCTGGGTGGCATCAGGTTGAGTGTGTGCTCTTTAGGCAGTTCTGCTCTTTGCTTATTAACTTCTTTTGGACATGTTCTTGTCATATGATGTATGTGGAGCCCTGTTTCCTAGCACAGTGGTTGATACTCCAACCAGGCATCCAGAATTTAAAGGATTAATATGCCGAGGTTCTCTCTAGATCTGGTTGTTATGACTTTGCCTCATTTTCTCCAGTGTTAAGTGGGATGTGGGGGAAAAGAGGGTATTGCTCTGGTACCTGCTGTACCACAGAAAGTTTTCCAGTCCTTGGAAAGTCTTTTCAGACATGAAAAGTCTAAAAAGTTGTTTCAGACTAAAGTCCTAAAGACATTTTTCCTAAAAGTCCTTTCACACATGAATAGCCTGGAATGTTTTATGTAAGGGTTAACTTCACAGTCAGTTTCTCACCAGTCTTGCGTTATATTTAAATCTGTTCATATACTTTTAATGTCTCTGTAAGATGACTGTTCCTTTAAGACAAGATTTTTTTCTATTTTAAAATCTTTAGGCCACTGATGCAATAGAAAAACATACAATTAGAACTATATAAAATAATCACTATAAGAATGTGCATTTTTTGTCTTGTAGCTGTCCAAACAACCCTTAAATTTACCTATAGAGAAAAATATCCTGATGAAACTCCACTTTATGAAATTGTCTCCCAGGAGAATCTTGAAGATAATGATGTCACAGCCATAATAAAACTGTTAGAACAACAGGTAAGGAAAATGGAATATCTCAATTCATCTTGATATCATTTCTCACTTTAGCTAGTACTTATCCCTCAAGTCAGTTGTTTTCTGAGGGATGGCCTACTGATTTGAAACACATTCCACACTGTAAGGACTGACTTTGAGGTTGGAATTTGGTAAATGACATTAATGAAGTAAAATATAGGGCTAATCCAGTGTGCACAGGTACAATAATGAAATGGAAGGGCTCTAGGGCTTCCCCTATTTGCATTTCTATCTTAAAATGAATTCATTTAACTGTGTATGTATAGTATTTGTGGAAATAAGCCACTTTAATTTTATTTGGAAAGATCAAAAAAATGCTACGTTAGCCTTGATTCTTTTCAATAACATAACTATTTGGGGGTAAAAAAGATTCTCTTCAACCCTTGGTATCACAGAGAGTGCATTGTGAAGGTATGAGGAGGAAACACTTTTTTTTTTTTGGCTTCAGTAATTCTTGACAAGTTTTGTCTGCCTTAAAATTGCCATAATGTGTTCTGTAGACATGCTTTCTTTTCAGTTTAAATCATACAGCCTTTCTTCCAGCAGCTGATGTGTTTTGGTTTTGTCCCACCTTGAAGGGACGTGTATGAGGGATTAAGGAACAAGCCATCTTGGGAGAAGAGAGTTTCTGAGTGACTGTTGTTTCTTAAGATTTATGATATTCAGATTTTGGAGTTGGATTCCTAAAGTAGATTTTTTTCATTCATGAGAAAGCCCCCCGATGTCTAGAATATGTTGATAACCTGAACACAGATCATCAGTGTTTGGTTGCTCACCCATTGAGGCTAACTTTAACTCAATTAACTGGCCAATTGACTTGAATTTTACAGTGAACTTTGAAATGGGTGCAGAGTGCCTCAGCTGTGTCTGTTTGCACACAATTCTGCTTTCTGAACGGATATATGCTTTAACCTACCAAAGGTATGAGGTTCTCCTTCTGTTTGAGTTTGCCTTCTTTGTGTTGTAGGCAGAAGAAAATTTAGGAATGGTAATGATCTTCACTCTAGTCTCTGCAGTACAGGAGAAATTAAATGAAATAGTGGATCAAATAAAAACACGAAGAGAAGAGGAAAAGAAACAGAAAGAAAGAGAAGCAGAAGAAGAAGAGAAAGTATGTAAAATACTGTTTCTAACTACAGATTTAGTAAAGATTTTTCCTTTTTTTCTTTAATGCATGGGCTTGATGCAGGAGCAACTCTGGGCTAGATGTTCCTCTCTCAATGCAGATCAAAGTTGATGTAATTAGAACTTAAGGACTAGAAGATACTAAATGTTTTCCTCCGTCCAACCATTTTCTGAAGCAATCTTTACAGAGATGTATCGCAGCTTCACAGTCACCTCTAGCATTACTTCCTAAGGCTGGGACAGTGATTTTCCCAAATGAAAACAAAGACACTGTAGCCAGTTTACTGTTTGAATTGGCAAGAGGGGGTGGGAAACAAAAAGGGCTAGAATAAGCTGTGCTCCACACAGGCTGCTCTTGGTCTGAGGGAGGTGTCTCTTCCTTGGCAGACTGAGCAGGTAGGGTGGAAGCAGTGGGACCAGTCTTCAGGGTGTGGTTTGTCCTTCCTCCACGTGGCCTTTCTACCAACCATTGTGAAATAGTTTTCCATCCATGGGATGTGCTGTGGTAACTACTTGAGTCTTCACTTCCTTCTGTAGCTAGAGGGTGGTGGAACTTGGAAGGTTGGGTATTTCTGAAAATGGCAGGAAGAAAAAAAATCTACACCAACCCTTTTTCTCTGTCAACAAGAGAGAAGAGTTTATATATTTTTGTAGAAATTTTCTGTCTAGATTGCCCGTAAGAGTTACTGAGAAGTGCTGCATACTTAAGGATAATCTGTATTAGTGATATTTTGCTAACTATTGCACTGTAGGTCCAAAAGTAGTACTTGGGGTTTTTCCATAATAATTTCCACCACATTGCATCTCTCTGAAGGGAAAGTCCTGTGACAAAAAAAAAAGTAAAAATGTGTTCTTTGTATATGCTTGGGGTTGGGATTAATTTATCAGAATGCTTCACAGCAAGCAAATGTGTCTGGGATGCTGTAATTTAAGTAAGGAAGAAAGTGCTCATCTTCACTCCTAGCTTTTGCTAGTTGATGGTGTTTGCACACTTGTTTTCTGTTTTTTCAGCAACGTTTTCATGGCACTCCTGTTACAATTGAGAATTTCCTAAACTGGAAAGCGAAGTTTGATGCAGAACTCCTAGAAATAAAAAGGAAAAAAATGAAAGAAGAAGAACAAGCGGGCAAAAATAAATTAAGCGGTATGTTTTAAAACCGATCCTGAAACTTTTGTTGTGTTATCAGACTGTAATGACAAGCCTTAAAAGTAATCTTTACACTGAAAGATGATAGTAGTAGATAAACTTTTAATGCAATATTAAATTATTGTTCTTCATGTTTCATGAAGTCTTCTTGAGTGCTATGTTGGGCTCAATACAAAGCTGATTGGTTCAAGATTTCTGCTGAAGTCATTAAGGTTCCCAAACCGCGTGTTTAAGCTTCTCTGGTTTTATTCCAGATGGTATACCACTTTGAGCATTGTTCTGGCAGAAATAGTTGGGGATTGTTGGACAACAGAAAGAATCTGCATCAGTTTACTGATGTAAACAGACAGTTTACTGATTTGGCCTTAATTGCCAAGATTCATGATCATAGTGTGACTTAAAATCATTTAAGTGTATGTAGGAGTTTGGGATGTTGTTGCTGGACTGAAGCAACAGAAGCTGTCTGGTGGATGTGACAAGCTTATGATACCTAGTGAGAATGGTAGTCTCTGCTGAGATATTTTGGAGAAGAGTTGTCATAATGGTGGTTTTAGGATCTGTGGTCTGCGGATCACAATTATTCCAGCAGAAAGCAAACTCTATCCACTGGGCAGAATGTGGGGAAAATGATTCTTATGAGAACCTGTATGAAAGAATAAATCTTGGGCAGCATTCTCCAGACTCTCCACAGCTTAGCTTTGGACTCTGGTTCTCCTGTGACGTAGGATCCACTTTCTAAGCTGATTACACTAGATGTGATTGCACCATATCACTGTTACCTTTTCTCCTCTCTTCTGAAGGCTTTTGAAACTTTTGGCTGGTTTTGATCAAACTTGACAGTGAAATAGAAGTCTTAATGATAGTAAGTTTCATGAAAGCTGTACAGGATGCTTGATTTCCCTCTGAAGGGAATGCATTTGGGCATCTGAAAAGGTGAGATAGTAGAAGTCGGTCTGCTTCTAGTTTTTCTGTTCTTGAAATTGTTAGCACACTCTATTTTTCTCCAGAAGAGTCTAGTTTATAGAAACTCCACCTTACAAAAGTAAAAACAGGCTTATTTTCAGATGTCATGAGTGTAACTCAAGTAGAAATAAAAAATGTAGTGTTTTACCCTGAAGACTAAACAGTCTTGTTGGTGGAAGGTTGCATAAGTAACGCAAATGTAGATGGAAGATGGGTAGTTTACATGGAAAGAGTCTTGAGTTTTTCTTCCCCCACCTCCCAAGTAGAAAGGCTTTACTTTGCATTATGCAATGTTTCCTTCACAGATGTGCATGTAGGAGCTGGTGACTGGTGTGTAGATCCAACTTGCCTTTCGTTTATACCCTATCCATCTGAAAAGATGGAGGAGGCAGCTTATTTCCAGTTCCCACAGAGGTTTTATTGTGGAATGCAAGATGAGGACTAATGCAATATGGAGTGAGCAAAGGCTGTTATTTTGAAATTCTGCTTGGTTTTATATTTTTTTTATTTTTAACTTCTAGGGAAACAGCTGTTTGAAATGGATCACAACCTTGACACATCTGACATCCAGTTCTTGGAGGAAGGTAAATTTCTATTTGTTTCTACAACTGAAAGACAGTGGCTTAAAATAGGTCAAAATTCCAAAGCAAAATCCGTATTATACTTCTGACTAAAATCTTACCTCAGTATCACTTTTACATTGGAAGAACTTTTTGAGAAATACCATTTTGCAGTTTGAACGGAAGTAGTTTCTATTTCTTCCAAAAAAAAATTTTTTTCAAGATCCTAGAGCGTATTTATTTGCAGTTTTGAGGTTGATTTGATCTTATTTCTGTTGCTTCTATTCAACTGTTTGGACTAAAAGTGAAAAATAAATAAAATCCTCAAAGCAAACAAAAAAGAACCACCCAATTTTTCTATTTTTTTTTTCCTTCTAGTAGCCAGCCTTCTTGCCCCCCATTTCAGTCACACATCTTGAAATTCTTCTGTTTTCTTCTCCCTGACCCTCAACACCAATAATAAACATTTTGTATGTCAAATTCAATGTTACTTGCCTCCCTGCAATGCGATTCTTCTTTGTGGTATTGTGGAGATTTGTCTGTTATCTTACTGAAGATAATGCCCTGGTGCCAGCTGAAAATTTTGTAAGCCTGTGCCAAAAGCTGTTAAACTTGAAAGTCTGTTGGAGGTGAATCAAATAAATCCACTCACAGTCGCATATCATCTACTTCATTTGCTATACCTCCTTTTAGTGTCCTAGTTTAAAAGACTGATTTTGAAAAAGTTAAGGCAATTCTTTTAATGTAGCTGCATTGTCTCTTGGTATTGAAAAAAACACATGCAGAAGAGTCTAGATTTTTTTTTAATGTAACAATTAAAAAAAAAAGTTCATGTTTATATTCACTGATGTTCATAAATGGCAGTCATGGAGGAGTTGCTTCTTCTAGTTTGAGGGCATAACTTAACCTTGTTTTCCTCCCAGAATGCTTAAAGTGAAGATGGGTTATTGACAGAACATTTGGCTCTCTCAAGGAAGGAACAGACTTCAACTCTGTATTTGGGCTCTGTGCCCAAATGACTTGGATTATTGTGTTAATTTTTAATTTTGTTGCTCTCTATGATTTGAAAACTCCTGCTCTTTTTACTGTTTGCATTCTAGCATAAATGCATCAGATTAGTGTTGTAATATCAAATTGCAGTTATTAATGGGTGGTACTAGTTTTCACAGCTGAAACAGGATAACAGCTTATCTTTTAGATGGAAATGGTTGAAAAGGCTCCTTCAAATCCAGTGAAAGAATAGAATCTTACTCAGTGGCCAGATGGTGTCGCTGTTGATACACAAATAAAATAGTAGTGGTCCTGAAGTCTTACTCTTTAGCTTTATTTCAGAAGAAAATGTGAAAGCATGCAAAGCTTCAGCTTGCTTTTAAAATTTAAATCTAAAAGATTTTATTTGTTATATATTAGTGCCTGTCTAAAGTAGTTGTCTGCCTTTCCTTTTGCTCATGGAGAAAATAATTTTAAGAGAGTAATTCTATCTTCTGATGTTCCTTATTGTCTCTGTGTATGGACATATATATATCTTGGAATTTCTGGGAAACTTGTCTTAAGAATACATGTGAATATTTATTTTATTTTTGTACGTATAATTAATAGGGAGGAGTACATGGAAAATCATTTCCTAAGAATTAAACAATACAAACTGAATTTAGTTTACTGAAGAAGGTTAAAAGTGACATTAGAATTCAAGTAAGACTGAAGAGACTTAGAACGGTAGACTAAGCATGTAAGAGAGGAGGAGGCTTAAAAGAAAAAAAAAAGGAAAGGAAAAAAACCTACAGCAAATACTCCGTGGCATTCTCTTCAGAGCTAGCCAGATGTCTGTGAGTAATGTTGCTCCAAAAGTTTGAGCCCTCAACACATAATCACGTTGGTAATGAATACGTTCATTATTATTAAACTATTATATATCAAATATTAATATCAGGATATGTAAATGTTGTATTTAAATGAACATTAGACCATTAACTTTAGAAAGCTGGAGATATATACATATATAAATACATACATTTATAGACAGATATACATATGTAGATACATAAGTGGTAAGGTTGTGGTTGTGTGTTTTTTTTTCTTTTTCTTTTTTGTGTAGTGGTAGTAAAGCCAGTATGTGTTTCTGTGGTTGTGGCAGTTGTATCTATTGCAACTGTAAAGTCCTGATCTCTTTAACAGTACCTGGGAGAAAGGATCTCTGTCTCTGGGAACTAAAAATGTTAACTTCATTTTCCCAATGGATTCTGAGATTCTTTGTCACTTTTCTCTTGACTGGGTTTAGCCGTAAAAAGATAAAACATGGCATTTCCTTTTCCATACCTATTTGGTATATAAAAAGCCAAGTAAAATAAGATAACTACATTGAAGAATGAATGTACAAGCATTGTGTATTTTGTTTGTCAGGTCTTGTTTTCTTACTTGCATAAAAATAAATGATTTTTCTGTTCTTTGCAGCTGGAAACAGTGTGGAAGTTGATGAATCTTTATTCCAAGAAATGGATGATTTAGAGTTGGAGGATGAAGAGGATGACCCTGACTACAACCCTGTTAATTTAGATAGCGATTAGACTTTTTTTGAACTGGCTCTGTCATCAGTATGGACTTACGTAAGGGGAGAGAGAGGCAGGCAGAAAAGCCACAGCATCTGTGGTTGTAGTGATGTGTATTCGTTTTCTTTTTTTCAAAGAAAAAAATATTTTAAATCCAGGAGAATGGTCTTCTGATGACTCTCATCATAAATAAATTGACTTTAATATTTCAAATGAAAAATTTGAGGCATATTGTTCTGTCTGAAAATACTCTATTTTCTCTTTTTTTTTTCCTTTCTGCTTCTGTCAGTGTGCTGTGAAGAGAAGTGACAACAAGCAAGACAGAAGGATGTTGTAGCAATTGCTAAACCCATCTGCATGCAAAGGCTGAACAGCTGTTCTGCTATCTTCCAACTAGGATGTGCATGGGCAGGCTTAGTGAATAAAAGGGATCACATACTATGCAGGTTTTTTTCTTTGAAATGTTATTACACTGCAAGTAATGGTCAGTTCTGATGCCCTGACTTACTAGCTGAACAGCTGTAGATAGGCAGCGCTAGTCACCTTCTAATAAGGCATAGCCTTTTAAAAGTTAAATGGAAACAATTTCCATGTTACTAGAGTGAAATCTTTTTGCCATAGTTGAGGCTAATAGTTTCAAAATGACTAGTTCAAGTTCGTAGGGGGAAAAAAAATCTGAATGACACAAAGTCCTCTTAAAAAAGTTTGGTTGATTTTTTTAGAAAGCTTATTTTTCTTTGCATCAATGAACTTCCATGCCAAAAAAAAGCCTGCTTTTGGCAACAGTCTATGTGAGAAAACTATCAGTAGAGTGCAGAATACAGTAACAGGATTTATTAAAGTGCTTACAGGTTTGAATGTAATAAGAGTTGTTCTACAAGCGTCTTGTTGGCAACCTGTAAAAGTCTTAACACAACATACAGTAAAGCTGCATATCAGCTAGTGGATGTTACACTGTTAACCATTCTGAAGAGTTGGTTTTGGAGCAACCAGCTTGATGTTATATTCCTTCCCCCTTTGCACCTCCAAAAAAATGAAAATACTGCAAGAAATGTGGTGTTCAAACAGGCTGTGGTTGGGACTGCATCAGCTAGAAGGATAGTATGGAAGAAGGTTTGAAGAAACAGCTCTCCAAATGGAGAACCACCAGGCACCTTGATGATTAGAAACTGTGCTGGATTTTAAAACACTTTGGTAGATTGCCTTAACTGCTCCAGCTTCAACTTTTGAAAAGAGGATTGCACTAAAGTATCAGTGCTTAGAGGGGAAAAATGAATTTATGAACTTTAATATTTGGAAATTCCATATTCAAGATGAGAAATTTCATTCCAGAAATAATTTAATGATGTATAAGATTCTCTGCTCATGCCACTTAAGAACATCTGTTTAGGATGATCTTATATAACATGTTTCAGTAGTCTTGTCTTTATATTCAAGATGAATAAATATGTGTTTCTAGTAGATAGAAATAAATGTTCAAGTACCCTTTAAATGCTTTTATAAATTAACCATGTGCCTTTGTTCCTACCATCCTCTATTTGAGCTTTTTAATTTTGGCACCTAAGAACTCTAGACAAGCGTCTAGGTTTCGATGATAATGTATGTTTCAAAGCAATAAGCAGGATCTGTGTTCCAGCAGATATTACCAAATATGTTTAAAACTTGTAAACTAATGTGATATTAAATCTGACTTTTCCAAAGACACGGTTGGATTGAAAGCTTCATAGCGACTATGTCCAGCTTCCTGTGCAATTGCTAGTATACTTTAAAATGCTGTTCAACACTGAACTTAATTTTCTTCTGCAATGTCTCAATTCAGCTCCATAAAAAAGAACTCCTAAGGTTGCTTTCCATTGTCAGTTGTGTATGTTTAAAACTAGGATTTTTTTCATAAAAGCAATGAATTAGTTCTCTTTAAATCTGGAGTGAATCCAAGAGTAGTCTGTGCAAAATGTGGTAATCTGAGAAAGTTTTCTAAGTGGGCCACGGATGATACAAGAATCATCTAAATATGAAAAAAAAAAAAAAAGTTTCTTGCTAGTGGTATTTCTAGATTAATGGGGTTTTCTTTTCTGTTTTCACACTAATATTTATTGGTTTTTATGCAGAGGATGTGTAGCTTAAAGTTAAAACTGTCACGTTAAAATATAGAAACGTGTGATTTCATTGTTACTTGCATCTTTTATTTCAATCAGAGGAAATAAGCAAGTTTTTGTCATTTCAACCCTTAAGTCCATTTCTCCAAGTCTTTGACACAAGTTTCAGTGACTTAGACTGAACTTCTGATTTGTTTAGCTTTATTATCAATTAACATCTGTGAAATAAAAGGGAATTTGACTGAGTGGGCTTGGCTACGTTTGTGTGATAAAAAAACTAAATTAGTTCTGGTCATAGTGCAATGTTGCAACCCATAACAGTCTCCCTATGTGCATTGCAGTGTAAGCTTTGGACTTGCAGAGTTAAAAGCAAGATACAACCAAGGTTGTCAGCATCATGATTTTGAATTACTAAAATTCCATCAAAGTTAATTGATGCAATTTTATTAGACTAATATGAATTAAACTTCAGTCTAACTCAAAGTGGGTGAGCAAATTCTAAATATCTCATCTAAACTTCTTCCACCAAAAAAAAAGAAAAGAAAAAAGAAAGAAAAAGTTCATCTCTCAGTCCATTTTGGCAAATTTAGTTTTGATCGTGCTGAACTTTCTGAATAGTTGGTGCCAGAGCTCTAGTAGAATTCAAAGCATGGTGCCCACTGGATCAAGATGCTGGAGGAATGCCATCTCCATCATCCATGCCAGTCTACATCTGGCAAGCTGCAAAGACAAGTCTTCATACAAAAGTGCAATTATGATTGCCACCTGCTTTGAGGCAAACAAAACCTTGGGGAAATATACTCCTCTGATTTGCTTTTTTAATAATAGGTCAGTGGTTAGTTTGTTTTGGCCAAAAATGGAGAGCTTGCAGTACAATTCCTTGGGGAGATTGAACTTCAGTCTTTCAGCTAGGAGGCTTTTAACCGTCAGGATATGATGTGTCCTAACTACCTCCAGTTTTAACTGTGTGGTTGCTGAAGTAAATCCAAAGTTTGTTGGACCAGACAGTAGGCTATGCCTGGATCCAATCTGCAGATATCCTGCATTCTGAAAGAGCAGTCACGTAACTGCTCTCTTGTTGCAAAATCTGGTAGTTTTTCTGTTTTATTTTTAAATTAGCCCTTCAGTGCATTGCAACTTGGCTCCAATTAGGAGAGAGGGGAGAGACTTCTTGGGTTTAATTCTTTGACATAGTTGCATTTATTGCCATGAACTTTATTTTCCTTTTTGCACTGAACGCTAGTGAAATCTGCAACTGATAGAGTTAACTGGTATCAGTGGGCTGTGGCATACTGTGTAGGTAGCATGAGGGTTACGTGGCTTTTTATTACTATGATGGGGCTTGTTGGTTTAGTCTACCATTGAAAAAAGAGTAAAAGATCAAAGTCCAACTTGTAATTGGTTTTATTTGTACTTAAGGCAAACTCAGCAAACGACCTGCGTTAGTTTTCTGACTTTGAACTAGTTTTACGTTTTCTGTGGCCAGGGTAAACATGTACAGGTGGAAAGAATCACCAGTCCACTTGTCTGAAGTTCAAACCTGTATGCCAGGCGATGTAGTGATGACATAAATCACATTTTTTTTTTTTTTTTGTAACTTTTCTTGGTATTGGGGATGTGAAGTTCCAGAAGGAGAAGGATGATCTGAGTGTACCATCGGGGGTATATAAAAACATTCTTCGTGTAGGCTAATGATATGAGGTCACCTTTTTCTAATTGAAGGAGCTTACAGTATGCTGTGCGTGAAATAATTCTGTCCAGCAAAAAGCGGATAGAATCTGTCAGAAGGCTAAAGCAGGTGGATTGACAATGAGAAGAGTGAGCTGGTCTTTGGGACCAGTGATGGAGATAGACAAACAAAAAAACAGTATTTTTACATATATTTTATGGTTTTGAATCAATTTATGGGAAAGCTATGTTAGATGCTCTTTGTCAAATCAAAGTGATGACTTGGAATATTTTTGAATTTAGAAGTTATATCCTGCTGTGGCTGGTTGTTAGGACATTGATTCAATAGCAACCGTATAAATAATAGTCACCATAGTTTGATCATGTAGGCATCATAGCAGGAAGCATGGATGAGGGTTCAAAACTTGCCTCCACCCCACCCCACCAGGGAGTGCAGTTGGTGTCTGACAAAAAAGTTGGAACAAAATATTTCCTCCTTAGATCATGATCTTTCCTTCTGCCCTCTTGAGTGAGGCTGTGCTGAAAGGGATGGAAGATTGTTAGAGGGGAAAAAAAGTGCTAGAGACAGAGACTTGTCAGTGTATTTGGGAAGGGGAGGGTCTACAGTTCTAGTTTGTGAGCAATTTCAATGGATAGAGCTGATAAATACGCAAGAGATGGACTTCCCTTTGTAAGCTACATAAAGGACATTGCTGTCTAGAAAGGTGAATATATCACATAGCGGGTGCACATCAGGAGTGGTTTTGTTGATGTAGCAAATATTTTTTGAGTTGTTGGTAGAAAAAAATCTTGAGATACATCTCTGTACTCATCTTCTCAGGGGAAGCCCGTGGGAAAGCCACTGCGTGTTGTTGCATCTTGGACAGATTAAACCCTGACAGTGAGTCAATGCATATAGGAGTCATAGATTGCTGGCAGCTTTTCACATCAATAAATATATTTTTATATACCTTGTAAAATTACTTTGTAAATTACCTTGTAAACTACAATCAGGAAACTGGTGGAATTGAATTGCTCTCTCAGAGAAGTCACATTTTCTGAATGAGTTGTTATATTTATTATTTCTATAACATAGCTGAAAATTGATGTATTTTGCTATTGTAGAACTTCAGGTATGTCCATCCACTGTAAACTCCGAAGGATGATGAAACTCAAAACCTGCCTACATTTCACTGTTAATATCCCAGGTGAATTTGACGGGCAGGGTCTTAATTTTCTCTTTAAGAACTTCATCAAACCTTTCACTCTGCGCCACTGTCATCGTATTTTTCCAGTCTCCAATAGTGCCTGAGGAAAGAGGCAGCAAAGGGAGGTGAGAAGCAGAACGTGCACCTGTCTGAAAGCCTGCCTGCCAACAGTGAGCGCTATCCTCAGGAAGCTATTCCTGGCTTCCTCAGCATCTCCCAGTTGCTAGCCTCCTGAGTGAGGCTCTGTGTTCTCTTCAGAGGACACACTTCCAAATCTAGGTGATGTGAATAAAACACAGCATATAGTCCTGTCTCCTCATAAAGTTCACTTGTTCTGGTGTTTTAGTGAATCCTTTGAGATCAAATAAGAGATGGGGGAAAGTGTTAGAAGTAACACCTCTTATTTTTTCTTTTTCTCTGAGTGCACAACTCTTTAACTCCTAGAGGTCTCATCCTACACTCTGCATCAGGACATCTTAGCAATGCTCAGGAGACCAGGGATGCCATGTATTGACCTTGAGGGTAGTTGGTCAAGAAGGTCTATGCTCATACTGTTAAGATGACTCTCAGAATGGCTTATAGAAGGGCTTGGGTTGGAAGGGACCTTAAAGATCATCTGGTTCCAACCCCCCAACTCTTGCCTTGAAAAGTAAGAAAAAAAATCTGTGAAGGATGTCTGCAAGATAGCATTATTTTCAGCCTTAAATAGCCTCTCCTGGTAGACTGGCAGTGTTCAAATCAAATTCACTGTCCCTTGGAGGCCCTGAAGCATCATGTTTTTTTGTTTGGGAGAAGCTCTTCTCCCCAGTGAAAGCTATCTATCCATTTAGCAAATTGCTCATGACCATGTCAATCCCTCAGTAAGAAAGTACTACTTTACCCCTGGCTCAGTACAACCCACAGATCTTCTCTGTTATCAGGCAGGCCTTCTGCAACTTGTGTTGCAATCAGTAAAACATTACATTTTATTATCCTCAGGGAAATGTGGTAAAATCAGTGATGCCATGGCAATAAAACAGCTCTTACATATTTAATCATGACTAACCTGAGATCTCCATCTGCTAATGGGGCATTCTAGCCAAGTCCATTAACCCTAGGTTCACCTTGCACCAAGAGGAGGAATTAGATAGTTGTTACATTGGACTGCTTCCATTTTACCTTTTCGTAGAAATCTACCCTTTTTTTTCTCTGCGATGTCATCTGGCAGGTTCTCATAGTTTGCCCTGGGATCTTTTTTCATGTTCTCAAAAGTAGCCTGTCTCACAACACTGTCTATTTCCTCTTCACTCAGCTTCTTGCCTAGGAAGTTGCAGATCTTCAGCACAGCACTTCTGAGATCCTGCAATAATGTTACTTTGAAGCGTCTTCATGAGGCAAAGGACTAAATGTGTACAGCAGTGGAATACAGGATCATAAAGGACATAAATCTGGGTTCAAAACATCATTTTTACAAGAGCATAGTCTCACTTGCATGTGTTGAGCTCTTGAGAGCAATGATGCTGTAGCCTGCTGTGGCAGCGCCCTGTCAGAGATGGGCTGCCACCCTGGAGAAAGGAGAAGTTGCACAAAGGCACGGGCAGCCAACAAGCAGGGAAACTTTTGGTCAGCAATGTGAGAGCTCCTCAAGTACCTTAGCACTTGCCTCTTAACGCATTTGTTTCCTTTAGTGGAACTGTCCTTATGAGGACGATGTTCCTGTTGAAGATATTTGCAAAAGTCTTGTCCTATAGTATATATATAGTACAACCTATGGTGTCCTATAGTTTTTTTTGGGATGGCAAAGATTACTTTTGTCATACCAGAAGGTGATCTATCTAATAATTCTTTAGTGGTTGATAAGATCTTGCATCAATGAGAAAAAATGATTTTATTCTCTCAAAAGTCTCAATTTGATTCTGCTCCACTAGGGATTAAGCACTTTCCAGTATAAAGTGTAATTATAAAGACCCATCTGAAAATGCATTTGATATGGGAAGAGAAAGTCTTGAATATAGTGATATCATTGACCTCACCTTTTTCATGTCTTCATAGGTAAGGAAGAGTATGTTAAAATCCTCTGCATGGCTGTACCAGCCTGCAATGTGATCGAACCAAGAACTGGCAAGCACTTATCATGGGAAGTTATAAGAGAGAGAGAGAGAGAGAGAAATGCTATTAACAGCTAACAGTAAAACAGTAAAATTATCAGTTGATTTTTTTTTGGCAGCTGCAGTATTTTTGAGGACAGGAGTGTAGGTTTCCCTCTTCTGTTTCTCTTGTCCCTGAGGCTCAGAGGGCAGTTGTACCCACAGAGGCACAATTAGTTGGGCATTTTACAGGGAGTGGAGGGATGCGTGCTCACAGCCTCTGGGTGACAGTTCTTCATGCTGATGTGGCAAATCCCCACTGGTTTCTAGTAATCTGCACTAACACTGGCAGAAGCAAAAACCTACTTTATTTTTTCTGTACAATGTCTATTCCTGTGGGTTCAGCTCCACTAACCAAGTGGAGAAAGTGTTAAGGGATCCTCAGTCATAATGGTTATATTCTGAATCAGCATCCTTTTCAGATGAAACAAGCAACTTGCACATTGCTGGAGAACAGCAAAGCCTTGACCATGCTACCTCCTTTGGACCAGCTTTAATCAGAAAATGGTACCAAGCTCAGACAGCTTCTGCAGCTTTGGATTCAGGTTATAGCATAGATGAGGATTCTGGGTAATTGATATTTATTGATAAAATTAATCTCCATTCAATCTGAGGTCATGGAGTAGGATTTGGACTCCTTAAGTAAGAAAGATGTCCTACCTTTGCCAGCTAAAAATCTCTCCATGAAAATGTTAAAATCTGGTACTTCCTCAAGTGTGGTGATGAATTTGGAGAAGTGGTAATAAGAAACCATCACATCCTTAGGGTTCCTGGTAACATAAATAATCTGCAAAACAACAAGAAGACTAGCCTCAGAGATATTAAAGGGCTCCATTATCCTGACCACCAGTGCAATTGTCCATAACTGTTCTTACCGATCCCACTAAAAGTGTGTGAAACCAGTCTGAATGCAACAACCACTTCCAGTAAATTCTGGAGAATGTGGCACTGTCGTTTTGTTTGTAGTGGTGTTCCCCTTTGTGGTCACTCGGTGCCTTTGGGGTCTGTGTTACAGGCTTCAGTGATACTTTTCACTTGTGCAAGGCAGCCAGGTTGCAATATCAACACTACAAAATCATTTTAACTTTCTTGTTAAGTTGATTCAGCATCACACTTCTGCAAGTACTCATGAGGAAATGTATGAACATTTCTGGTAAATCACAGCTGTGGTACGGTGTTGACGGCATCAGTATTCTGTGACCTCAACTGCTGGCCCATGGTGCTGGTGCCAGAGGCAGCATGCAGGAAGATTGTGAATGACAAGAGGGAGCCCTATCATCTTAAACGAAAGCCCTGCTACAGGCAAGGATTATTTTGGCTCTTGCAGACTTTTTCCCACATGAGACAAAGTGCCATGGGCAAAGACCAGGCACCTCCAGTGAGATGGGCAGCCTCCTGCCTCTCAGACCGCTTGTCGCCATTATGAGGTTACGGATGTTTGCAGGGAGAGAGAAGAACCCTGCTCTCAAATGGCATTTCTAACTGGGTAAAATTACTGCTTTAGATTCCTGCTTAACTGCAAAGTTCTCTGTCTTTAGCAAAACCAAAACCATTATTTCCAAGGTGTATAAAATAAGGATTCCTAGATGCATTGCAGGAGAATTCAATGAACACCTTGTTCAAAAGCTCTGACCTGAAATCACAGGAAAAAAAAGTCTTTCTATGGTTTGATATAAAATAAGAACAAACTGAATAACGTATTCTAGCAGAGGGGGGAAAGATCCCCCCCAGGCAAGATTTTCCTGAAATCACAACATATTTTCTGATGTGTGCTCTGTGTGATTTTGGTCAATTTTCTCATTCTTTTCTCATTCTTCTCATCGTTTGGATTTCAAATCCTCTTTTCTGCATGTGAGATTTCTCTTCCAAATTTCACTGGGATTGTGAAGAAACTGGTGAGAACATTGCAGTTTTCCACTACACCTGTATCTGTGAAGAACCTAACAGCAGCACTACAAGCTTGCCTCCACAGCTCCTGTGAGCAGAGCTCTGCCACAGCTATCTGCTCAGCCACAGGAAGCCCTGCAGCAGAAGTCAGGATGGAAGGGGCAAAAGTCATGGGGACTACTATAAGAAAGAATAGCAGAAGGATCTTGTCATGAGATCCTTTGTCAGGGAGCAAAGCAAGAATTTGTTGAAAGGCGGTTAAGGTAATTCATTTTCAGAAAAATACAGCACATATACATCTTCAGACTTTCCGTATGTCCATGTTCTCTAAGCGAGCCTTAGTGTGGTAGACTGGCTACATCTGCCTCTAGGAGTTTTTTTTCCATGGGAGACAGGCCCTGAGCTGTGACACAATTCACCACAGGGAGCCCGATCCAGAAACTTCCAGCACTGATGAGCAAGAAAAGGCAGTTCTCATGCTCCCTCTCTATCTGCTGTGGTCCTGTGCTACTCATCAGTGCCAGAGACCTTTACTTCCAGACTAACAACTTCACTGGAATCGGATGTTTTCACAAGAGTAAAATCAGTCCAAGTCTTTGACGCTGGCAGATCCTCCTGACACACATTGCTGCACCACCCCTCTCTCTAGCACTGTTAGGGATGAGAGATTTGGCAAGAGGAAACAGAACAAGTGGGCTCTAGAAGGTCCCTGATCTCCCCACATACATGAAGCTGCTGATATTTGTACTGAGGCACAGGGAACTAAAACAGGAAAAAGGCAGGATTTGGACCAAATTGCTGAGGCAAATTGTCATAATTGTTTTTAAGTAAATTGTAAAAATAACATCACTTACACGTCCTCTTTTGTTTCTCAGGTCTCGTGGAAGTAAGTAGTAAGGCAGGTGGGTGGCAAAAACACGAGGCAAAGGAAGAGTCGCAAAATCCTTATTTTTTATATTGTATTCCAGCCATGGGATTCTGTCCATGAGCTCCATATCTTCTGTTCCATTACGGTGGCCTTCATGAAGTATTAAGCTCAATATGTTCTGAGTCCACACAGTTCCTGAGAAGAAAACCTTTTTATTTGAACATTATTTGATTTTTTTTTTTTTAGTTAAAAATGGTGTATTACCATAAACACAGCCTCTGCTTAGCTGTAACAACTTTCACTTTATGAATATAAATACAGCTTTACATACTGAAGATAGCAAACATTATCCTGGTCACTGATGAGTGCAGAAGGGAAACCTATTTTTGCTTTATCCCTGCAGAAAAGCCATGGCTGGTACCTAAACCTTCAGTTCCTTCACCCACTATACTCAGCTTCCACAGAAATTATGTCTGTCCTCACCCTTTTGTAGCAGCATGATCTGCTGCATCTCTGTGGTCCACACTTCTAAAAATATCTCATCCTGAAGGGATCTAGAAAAGACTTTTGCTTCCAGAATTCCTGCAAAATGTTGTAAGATGCCACAAAACAAACACCATGTTTATAAAGCACAAATGAGCCCCACAAAGTAAATGTTTGTGTCAACAAGCTCTCTGAAGTTCCTTAGGGAAGACCTGACGCCTGGCCTCCTTTCCCCTTTTATACTGTTGACCACGAAAGATGGACACCTGAGAGATCTCAAACCAATGCAGAAGGGCATTAAATTATTACTGTAGGTTACACTGAACAAGCACAGAGAAAGGAAGACATCTAAAACTGAAACCTAGTTCTTAAGACCTCACCTGGGAAGCAAGCTTTTGGTTCTGGAGAGTAGACTGTATGTGAATTGTAGATTTAAAGCCATGGGGCAAGATAATGAAAAAACCCTGAGAACCAGAGGAACGACAACTGGGCATGTGCCCTACCCCATGATTTCACAGCTGTGCTGATTGTCTTGCTCTGTTTGGCAGAGCAATTAACCTGGATAATTTTTCTGCTCAGAGGTAGAGCTTTAACAGAAGGATTGAAGGTACCTTAGGTAACTGGTGAGGAAGAAAGAGGATGGTGGGGCAGGACAGAGGAAAAGATGTGAATGGGAAAGAGATGACATTGTGTGCAATTCATAACTCAAAATCATCTTCCAACTCTTTCCTGCCCCTGGGTAGCCCATCACTTTGCAATACAAAACTCCCGCTTCCAAAGATGTGCTCATCTCAGTGCCTTAACATCTTTACCTCTTAAATCTTGCCTTCTCATCCTGACTCTCTGCCTTACTTGGACAGCTTGCTCCAGCACTGCCTGACGATGAGCTAGCATCACCTGGCTTCCCTGTCCTCTCCCTCTGCCACCCAGAACCTCTCCACAGGCTTCTCATACCACATCTATCTTCACCACAACCGTATCTGGAGCTTCCTTCCACTTCTTCTGGGCTCCTTTTCCCCACTTTGCTCCAAAGTGCCTTTCTGTCTCAGGTATTTCACTGAATACCTGAGGGAATAGGGAATTCCAGCAAGATGTGTCCAAGGAGAAGGACACGTGCTAACAAAACACTGGTTATGTTATCTGAAGGCCATGTCTTGCAGGTTGCTGAAGGAAACCAAAAGATAGTGGCAGAAGTTCCCAAGAACACAAACAAGAGAGGATAGCAGAGACCTTGAAAGTACAAGCGCTGACTGGTACCAGAGATATCAAGGCTGTATGTATAAATCACTGCTTAATACATGATCAAGTCATTAATTAGTAATTATTACAGAAATGTAGTTTTGAGAAACAGGTAGACCAGTTTTAGATCATGAGGTGAACCTGTATTGAAATGTACAGGTCTGGGCATGTTAAGGCTTTAGGTTTCATGTCAGACCACAGGGTAGCCAGGTGGTTTCTCAGGTGCCTTTGCTTCACAAGTGGGAATGCAGAATTCATCACACTGGTAATTAAATATTAATTTATTATCCTTGAAAGGGAGTGCATGTCATTGACTCACATCTGTTATCCTGCTAGGTTGTAATTTGGATGCAGCACCCCCAAATCACCTTCCACCTGAGCCCACAAGTCAACCCAGATGTCTCACAACCATCTCCAACACACATAGACCCCAGCCCTACCAAAACTATGATGTGTTTTGTGAGGTACAGGAGGTCAGCTTGTTTTGGGCATAGCTTGCTTTGAGTACTGAGTCCAAGAATGAGGTAGATCAACTCAGTTGAACACAAGCAGGAACCTTGCGTCTCGTTGTTCAGGCCATGGCTATGCAGGATTTGTACTTAATGCTGCACTGCGTATACTCAGAGATGGTTCAGGTCTAAAAGCAAAGCTAACAACCTTAGGCACATCTGTGGTTAGATGGTTGAATAAAGGCAGATTTATTTCCTCTTTGGAAACAATTCCATTCTTACCAGATTTTGGATAAGTAGCTATAAATATGTCACTGTCCTTGATTTCAAAATTCTCCAGAGAAGCTACGTGCTCAGCTGAAGTATTTACACCAAAGTAAAACCCTTTGTATTTGAATACAAATTCTTTTGATGGTTCCATTGTTAATCTGTTGTCTCTTATGGACGAATAAGCTGCAACAAGAAAATATAAAATTATACCTTTTTGTTTTGTTGTCATCTTACTGAAAAACAAACAAGTAAACAAAAAAAGAAAGAAACAAAACAAAACACACACACACACAAAAACACCAAAGGTATAATTCAAACAAACAAACAAAATATCCAGTGCTCGCAAATTTTAGCAAAATGCATTTTTGCTACAGCAATACACTGAAATTTAGCTTTCAGATTTTCACAATAATATCAGGATATATTTCTAATAATAATAATAAAAAAGATATATAGCATGATCCTTTATTCATATACAAGTGTATGTTATATGCATGTAAAAATGAACACAATTAAAGGCAACATATGTAAAAAACCATTTGTCAAATCTCATCTAAGATTTGAGCAACTGTAAAGTTTCCTTTGGGTTGTCACCAGTTCTTAAACAGAGCTAGTTTAATCAAGTTCTCATTCTGAATTTTGTGACTGAAATTGTGTTCTGCATGTTTTATTTTCATTTCTGCCCCCTTCTAGTTATTCTCTGTCTCCTTATTAGTGCTTCTCCCATAGTAAGCATAATTTCTGCAAACAGGGATGGATAGGCAGGATGGATTTGCCAGAAAAAGATGTTAATCATCATTGCTGTGATGGACAGGGAAGAACAAACTCTTTGGGAGATACAGGAAGAGTAAGAGACTGAAGAGAGAGACCAACTCTTGTAGCTAAGCAAGAGCAAGATGGAGCATCCAGGCTTGAAGGTTTGGGTTTGTGTCCCCGCTACAGCCTTTGAGCTGAACATCCGTGGATTTCAGTAAGTTTAACATCCAGGTCTCTGTCTCCCAAGTGAGCAGATGTACCTTTAGACAATCTACAAGCCTGAGCAGAAATGACATGAGCAAGTTCATTTTCAGACTTAGATATCACAAGCATCATTGTAGTTGGGTTGAAGTATATTTTGAAAGAGAGACATTTCCACCTGGAGTTTTATTCAGGTTTCTGTCCCCTGCCTTCCCCTTTGCAAAGTATAGGTGATCTGTCCCGTGTCCTCTTTGGCTGCAGTGTTTGCTGTTGCTTCATCATCTGGCTATCACCGTTGCTCAGATTACACAATTACTGGCCAAGTGACCTGAGTGCATCACAGCAGACAGTCCTTGGAAATGAGGTCACCAACCCCATCCGTTACCTCCTAGCTTCTGTCCTGTTCAGGCTTTCCCGCTCTGTGAACTCAGCTGGCCACAGGCTTGCCCAGCAGTGCCTTTGTTTGGTGTGAGGCATGGCGGAGCCAAGGACAGGCCATGGCCCGGCTGCCCTGGGAAGCACCCATGGACTGCTGGTGGCCTGGCTGGTGAGGCACATGCGCACGGACACCGCCCGTGGGGCTTGCGCTGCCATTGGACCCTGGGTAGCTGCTCTGCCAGGAGGCAGGTGCCAGAATGAAGCAACAAGGGGCACGCAAGCTGCTCGCCCAGGTAACCTCCTGCTATGGCATGGCCACAGGGGACACACAGATGTCCCTCCATCTGGCTGCACGGCTCAGCTTGGGGCTGGTGCTCCCCACTCACCTCCGGCTGCCCACCACCATCACCACCATCTGCAGGGCAACCGCACGCCTGGCTGCTCTCAGCCATGTCGCTGGAACAGCCAGGCAAAAAGTTTCAATTTTATATTTTTTTTTGTATGCCTGGGTTCTTTTACAGAGCCAGGTTAAATAACTGGTGAGTTATCAATTGCAACAGAAAAAAGGCTGAAGAACAGCAGCAGCAGTAACCCCACTTAGAAACCAAGGAATGGGTACACATTTGAATTCAAGTCATGACAAGAAAGCTGGGGAAGTCCTAAGAATGAAAAGATATGGGGAATGAGTGCATATTTTTAGGAATACATACAGGAAGAATGGAGAATTTATGAGAAACAAAAAGAAGACACTTTCACTGCATAGTACACAAATCTTTTTTGATCTCATTCTGTCAAAAAAAGTGAGCTTTTATATCACTTTGGGACAAAGGTTACTGCACTGGTTGTTTTCTACAGATATATGAATATGCAATAAAATATATACCAGAAAAAAATAGCCTTGCCTCATTGCCTGGAAAGCCTATTCGTGATCTAGTGTATCTGATGGGAGAAGAAATAAACATTCAGATATGCTCTTACCAGCCAGATATGCATCTGAAAATTGCATCTAAAAATCTGCCTCCAGTTGCAGACACAAAGGTGTCCACTGATTCATCTCCTGCACCCGCAGTGACCGTATGCTTCTACTCTGCTCATTTAACTGCCTCGCAGCCACGACTCCAATTCCTTGCTGAGTCGTACCAAAAAGCTGGTGTAAAACTCAGCTCCCTGCAGCAGCTGCCAGAGACCCGGCTCCACACGGCTGTTCTCCCCTCCGCATGCACCAGGGCCAGCCCCTGGTTCACTGGGAATCTTTCTCACAGCACTTCTCAAAATGTTTGACAAAAGAGCTCCATGCACAATTATTCTCATTTTACTGGAAGGGCAGTATAGCATTGTTTAACTCAAAAATCTGCAGCTCTAATAATTTCAGGCACACTTACCTTCTCTGCTCTCTTTTTGGTGCCCACGGAGATGTATGCTACTCCTTCCCAGTCCAGTGAATGCGAGTAATTCGAGAGAGGTGTGAGCAGTCACGTTCCCTTTTTAACCAAGCTATGAACTCACAGACACCGTGCTGCTTGGCTTTCGTTCAATATTTGCTTATCTTTAACACAAACAGAGATTAGAGAACTGACATAAGCCATGAAAAGGTTAAGCAGCAGAAAGATTTATGAAATTATTTAAATGCTCATTTTCATTTTTGTTCCTCCTTTTATCAACAGCATTATTAAGGAAGAGTGGAGAGGAACAGAAGTGAACAAAAGCTTTTGCTTTTTTTATCTTTCTTTCTTTTTTTTTTTTTTTTAACTCAGCTCCCCCTGAACTTTTGCTCACACTGGTTTCACCTCCAAACTATGTGTGCCAGTAGTCCCAAAGACCAGCCAAAATCCACTGACCCACCTCAGTGGCGTCAAAGCTGGTCTCAGCCAAGAGCCTGGAATGAGCTATTTGGGTTCAAAACACTTATGTGCTCATGTTAAGCTTTTCTGTGAGGTACTTTATAACTGAAACAAAATCTTGCCTGAGACCTTTCTCACTGAAACCTGCATGCCAACCACACCACAAAGAAGAACATTTTGTCCCCCAGTCCTGTGCTGTGTTTTGTGTAGGATTACTTTTTAACCTGGATCAATTCCCCAGGTAGTCCCCTGAACTTGCACAACAGATCAGTCAGGTTGGGCAGCATGCAGATGGGACAGAAAGAGCAGGAGGGATAAATTCTTTTTCATCACAGAGGAAAGCCTTAAGCCAAAAATTAGGTCTGCTCTGCTTTGCTTTCTGCTCCAATCAGGAATGTCTCTACTATTTTGTAACTACAATTTCGTCTCTAAGTGTTTAATAACAATGAAAGGCAACAGCTACTGATCCTAAAGCTAGGCAGGGAGGTGCTCCACAGGGGTTCTGAAGAACCCCAAGAGCAACATCTATGGACCCACTCAGCTTCATGACCTAGTGGAGAGCCAAAAAGGTGTGAGTTAGGGCAAGAAACAGTATTCTCCAGTGAAATCAAGTAGCCTGTAAAGCAAATCCTGAAGTTAGGATTTGACCCCTGTCAGTAACTCTGAATCAGTCTGTCTGCATGTAATTGAACATATTTTCCATGTGTATTATCTGTTTGGGGACAAATAGTCTATTACAATATTAATAATTAACCCTGGGATCCAGATATCTGACATTACAAGTGCAGTTGCACAAAGCTCAGTTTGAGACTGTATAAGAAAATAAATTTATGGTTTATTGTACAGTTTAAACAAAACCAACATTCTCAGTGCCAGTAACATCTGCCTCATGTTCTTCTCTGGTTGTCTCCTCTGTTACTTTCACACAATATATTTCTGTTCATACTAATCCTAGCTTTCCTTTCACAAGCCTCTACAGCACTAGTAAACTGATGGACCTAAAATAAGCACCCAAGCTCCCCAGACACACAACAAAGACACATCGCCTGACTACCTATACTGTAAAATTAAAGAGTAAAGTAAACGCCTAAGTTAGGTACATAGAATCCCCAAATAAGTTTCATATATTACTGCAAAATACATTCAACACATCATAGCAAAAAGGGCAAATTAGGCCACTTCAACCCTGATTTTAGGTATCTGCATAGGAACAGATTGCCGCCCCACCAACAGAGGAAAAAAGAAAAAGAAAAATGTTTGTAATATATTCCTTTGTTTTAGATATTCTTAAGGTACTATTACACCCCATTAACATCTAGCATGGCCTTCTACTGCACAAAATCCATGCCAAAGATACATGATGCCTGAGTTACTAGAGAAATTTCTCAGAAGTTAATATTACCTAAGGGCAATAGTCAGAGTGAGAGGCTAAATGTAACCATTTCTCATGCGTACTGTGTCTGCTCGGTCCCATGGGATTTCTGTCTCTGGCATGCTCTGTCTCCCTCTTTCTTTCACTGCTGTAATTCACAACTGAATGTGTTTTACCTGTGTGTCTTGTATCCAAGTTCCCATGTTCAGCAAAGTGGTAGGGGATTTTAGGTTGCATCCAGATTGGATTTTCATATAGATAGACATATATTTTATCTAGCTCTATTTTAAAAAGTTCTTATTTTGTATGACGTTATCGTCATTGCCACTAGATAACAACACTGGCTGCTTACTCTCCAAGAAAACATGCAAAATTTGCTGCAAGTAAATACATGTAAAAGTGCAGTTTCCATGTTTAACATTATGAAATGTATTGTAAAGGGTAATTTCACCACCTGGAATTAGGAGCAAAACCAAATCAAAGTATTTTATCTCATTTAATATTTGGAGTACCTTAGCAATATTATATCGATACCCTCCACAACCAACCTTACTGTTCTCATTGAGGGCATGTGTCTCATTATCTGTCATAAGCAGATTTAATTTACAAATGTATTGTCAAAATTACTGCCAATATTATATATTTTGCTCTATTTTTGCTTTACACAAGCTGTACATATGCACACTACATATTGCACTGCATAACCAGGTCCTTGTAGCTGGTCTAGTAAGTATTTACAGTGCTTTCTGATGATGTCAAACACCTTGTAACTGCAAGTTTCCATGGCTATTTACTTCCAGTATTCTCCTACCCTATCAATTAAGGATTAGAAATTGATAGCAGTTCTCCACAGTACGTGAGAAGAGTAGAAAAAGTATAGAAAGACTGCATGAAAATAATTGATTCTTTGCCTATTTATTTTCTGCCTATTTGTGAATCAAATCACTAAATGTGAAATACATATATATATATATTTGTCTTTTATTTGGTCTTCCCATAAAATCTGGACTGAGTAAGCAGAACCAGAGTAAGCCACAGGCAGAATATGTGGACTTTCAGTCTTTAATTAACTTTGTTAAACGATTGATTCTCAAAAGTATGAATATCAAAATTTGGCATTTATTTGCTTTGGTTTGTCACCAGTGTGTAATTCCTCTCTTTTTTCATATTTTCTGTACTTACTAAAGAGGCCACAGCAATTCTAAAACACTATGAAATGGATCTGTCTTTGGAAGATGTGGTGTTTGATTAGTGTTATTTGTATATCTCCACTGGTGTATCAGCAGGATTTCAGCACAGATGCTTTAACAGGTGCTGTTTGGATATGTTCATCTGAGCGTGAGATTTCTTTGTTCTAGTTTCAAAGTTGGTGTCTTTTCTTTAGGAGGATTTGACTAGTGTTATGTTATATCACGTTTTTATAGGTTCTGCTTTTGCCAGGAGATCAAAGTCATAACCAAACTGAAAGATAAATGATTTATAAGAGTGTGTTAAATTTTGAACAGGGAGTCTGAGAACATCATGTCCATGAAAGCAACCATCAACTAGAAAACAGCTTTTTAAAAATTTTAATGACTTTTTCAATAATTTAAAATATTGAAGTCCACTAGGATTAGAGGAAACTGAGAGGAAAGTTAAAAACTATAAGCATTAAATGTTCTTAAATATGTCTGGCCTAAGAAATGTGGCAAAACTAATTACATGCCAAAACCAATGATATGACGATAAGACCACTTTTGAATTAGGCCTAAACCCCTCTCTATTAACCAAATCTAGCCACTTACTTTGGCTAGAACTAAGTACAAAAGTCTCCTTTTCATAAAATACTGTGGAATTATCTTCTTACATTTCCTGCCTCATAATAATACATACCTGTGGTGACAGCTATCCATGTATTTAATTCACATTTTGTGTGTGTGTGTGCGCATGTTTCAGCAGAAGCAAAGAGCCCTTGAAAAGGTCAAGGATGGAAGAACATGATTTTCTTTTCTCTCAGCTGGAGTAAAGATCGCAAATCCTTTCAATTGCTTTGTATGCCCAGTAGCTGAAAAGCATTATGCCATCTACATGTTTTTTCTGCACGCACAGCAAAAATTATCAGCTACGTCTTACTACTTTTATCTTGGCTTTTCCCCTCCAAAATTTCCAAACCCTACACTTTCTTAAGAGCTATTTACAGTGTTGCTGGCTTACGCTGTTGTTGTTTGCCTAACCCTGTTACACTTTCTTATATTCAAAGTATTTACAAGCACTTGCCTTTTATAGCTCTGCTTTTCTCCCTTTATCCTGATTCAACTTCTGATATAACAGCTTGACACTCTTATTTGCCTTTTGAATAAGAATTTTTCTTCTTCAGTCTCTTCAGCAAGGCTTCATAGTTTGCCTTGGGATCATTTTTCATATCTTCAAATGTAACCTGTTCCCACCACTGTCACTGTTTCATCTTTAATTTGGCTTTTTTTCCTCCAGATCTGTAGATTTTCAACACAGAATCTCTGAGATCCTAGGACAGAGTAGCAGGGGGTTGGTGCAGGGTCCCATTAAGTATCCCACTATAATCCATTTGAGACCAGATTTGTCAAGGCAATTTGACATTTTAGCTCTCAGTGCCACTTTGAACAAGGTTAAAAGTGCCAAAATCTATGTTTTGATAAGAGGAACTGTCAGTGTCTCTGGATCAGAACCAATTAATGAAAAAAAAAATACAATTAATGGAAGAAATGTGCTTAGTCTGTCTGCTTTGAGACACTCACTTCTCAAAGCGAGACACCAGACACAGGCACAGACTGGGAGACGAGTGCCCAGAAAGCAGCTCAGCAGAAAGGGACCTGGGGGAGCTGGGTGACAGCAGGCTCAATGTGAGCCAGCAGCGTGCCCTGGCAGCCAAAAGGGCAAGCCACATTTTGGGGTGCATTAAGCACAGCACAGCCAGCTGGCCAAAAGAGGTGATTCTCCCACTATATTTAGTGTTGGTGCGGCCTCACCTTGAATACTGTGTGCAGTTCTGGGCTGCACAATATAAAAAGGATGTTAGGGTGCTTGGAGGCGTCCAGAGGAGGGCAACAAGGCTGGTAAAAGGGCCGGAAGGCAAGTCCTGCGAGGAGAGGCTGAGGACACTTGGGTTGTCCAGTCTGGAGAAGAGGAGGCTGAGAGGTGGCCTCGTTGCTCTCTGCAGCCTCCTGAGGAGGGGAAGCACAGAGGGAGGTGCCGGCCTCTGCTCCCTGGTCACCGATGTCAGGACGCATGGGAACGGCACAAAGCTGCGCCAGGGGAGGTTCAGACTGGGCATGAGGGAAAATTTCTGTACTGTGAGGGTGGTCAGACACTGGAATGGGCTGCCTAGAGGGGTGGTTGATACCCCGTGCCGGTCAGTGTTCAAGAGGCATTTGGACAATGCCCTCAACAACATGCTTTAACTTTTGGTTAGCCCTGAAGTGGTCAGGCTGTTGGACTTGATGATCTTTAAAGGTCCCTTCCAACTGTACGGTTCTGTTCTGTTCTGTTCTATTCTATTCTAAATTGCTGAACATCTAAGAATGAGGACAAGACTCTGCATGTTTTTGACTGACAAATGTTGCACACTGTGATCCCACTTAGAGTATGATTTGTCCTATGTTATCAAGTTACCTACAGTCCCAGTTAAAGATGAAGCTCATTGCCTATATTGCACTGTAAGCTAGAGGTAAAAGGTGAAGGAGAAAAAAGCTGTAGTGAAAACATGGTCTGCAATTATATCCCTGTGAAGAAAATTATTGCCTGAAAAGTGCACACAAAAGAAAATTGCAAACTGCAGAGAAGAATTCACCCCATCGTCCTGCTTCTGAGAACAGCATGGGAAGAGATCAGAAAGGGGACAAAATCATTGCTTGTTTGTTTATTGTGCAATTACCATGCACAACTATCATAAAATTATTCTTACGTATCATAGTTAATTTAATTATTCTTCTGTTACAAATGGTTCACATCTTTTAATGAATATTTTACCTCTTCAATACAGCCAATTTCATGGATGGATGATGTTAGAGGCTGATACAGCCATAGATCTGAGTACATATATACTCTTCCTTACCCACAAGGAGACTGAGAAGGAAAAGACAATGAATATCACTGTGATTAACATATCGTATCTGTTTTTAATTTGTTCAGCCAACATAGTGCCAGACCCATAGTACAATAAACTGAAATACACAAAAGTCTTCAGTAAGTAAGAACTATTGATCTGGTTTGCATAAAGTCTGGTTTTGATCAAAGTTCTTGGAAAAAAAAACAAAAACAAAAAACACAAAGATAACCAAAGGTACTAAAGTGAGAACAAGGACTTTTGCAGAAAAAGATTCTGTGGGCTTTAGACAAGGACTCCTCCTTACAGGGCAGTTATAATAAAAGATTTAGGTAGTCCCTATAGGCTATAAATGATTTTCTAAATGGTATGTGCAGAGTACATCACTTAGATATCACTTTATTTCTACAGATATTTATTTATAAGAAAATGTCTACATTAGGAAAACTACCCAAGCTGAAAATAAATTTGGGGTTTATTTAGTATATATCAGACTTAGTGTGACACAGTGACACAGTGTTTCCCCTGCACCATGCACCTTCCATACAGAAACCTTTTCTTCTGTATTAAAGAAACCAATACTACCATGAAGGTCAGACTCTCCACAAGATGTGGAGGAAGAGAGATCATTTCTCACCATGTCTGTCACCCTACAGCCCCACCCTTCTTGTTGGTGCAAAACTATAGGCATGATGTACCCAGTATGGAAGGGTACAATATTGTACTTAGATGAGCCGCAAAGGTGAACCTACTGTGATTTATAACATATAGACACGCAAGTAAACCTGGCAAAAACAATTTCTTTCTCAGACCACATCCAAGAAAACATTTCCTTGACCTGAAAATGTTATTTGTCCAGTTTGTTTTGCCCTTTTCTTTTTCTTTTTTTTTTTTTTTTTGGCAGGCAATAGAGGGTGAAGAGAAGAGGAAGAAGTATGGCTTCAAAAGCTCCAAAATCCACCCATCACGTGGAGGAAGAGAAGTTGAGAAGTTTGTGCTGGGAACATACATTAAAGACAAGAGCTGAAAATGTGTTATCTCTTCACAAGTTGCAAAAATAGCATTCTTTCCTACCCCTCTGCTCTTTCCTTTCCTGGATCTAAATGGTAAAACAAGTGCATAGCAAACAAGTGAAGTGACGGTCCATCTTATTTAAATTATATCCATGTCATAGATTCCTATCTCTTATTTCCATGCCTTCTATTCTTCATAAAATGTTAAGTTCAAAATATTCTGAGCCCACACAGCCTCTTGAAAGAAAATAAAGGCTTCTGAGGGCTATTTTATGACCATGTTTGCCTAGGGGAAATAACATGTCATAAACACATCTTAACAGCTACCTTTGGTTTCAGGTTATCTGAGTCAAAGTGCATGTTTAAAGGCAAAAAAGTGATAAACTCCTGGAATTCATCTAGAAAGGATTATATTTTGGTAAACTCTGATAGGACTGCAGGTCAGCCATGGCCTCACCTATTGCCCGACAAGCATTATATGGCCAGCCTCCCCAATGGGGCAACAGTTACAATGCACTGAGTTTTCTCCCCCTGATTTTTCTGCATGCAGACATATCTCTGTATGTACAGATTATGGAATGGGTCACTGATATGCATGATATCTTCTCTTTTAAGGCATTTGAAAACACTATTTGATTTAAAGGAGCCTGAAAAGTATTGTGGACTGCCACGGACCAGCTGGTGTGATCAGATGGTCAGAGCTCAGCGCAGCCCTTGAGGCAGCCAAAGCAGAGCATCTAGAGGATACTGCTATGACATTACGTTCCTCCCTGAGCTGGCCCAAAGATTAAAAAAATAAGCTAGTTCTCAGGGAGCTGCAATAAGAGTTTTATAGCACCAAGGTGCCCTGGAGGGAAGAGGCAAGGGCAGTGGGAGCCTTTGCTGTAGAGGCGCAGTGCATGCAAGTAGAGCAAAACTTATTCGTTGGTGCTGCTCTCTGGTGGGAGAGACGAGGTCTGGATGAGCAGCCCTCCCATTTGCATGAGCTGCAGCCATTCTGCCTACATGGTAACTGCTTTTACTGTCTACAGACACACAGTAGGCCTTATCAGAACAGTTATATTTGGCAAGACAACGAAATCATCCTGGTGTCAGGTCACTTTGTCCCGGTATCAAACCAAAGTTCTCCTATCAGCAGCAGTCTCATTTCAACAAGCTAGTAATATACTTAGAGGTCCTATGCATCAGCAAAAGATTCCCCACAGCTGCAATTACCAGCAAAACAAAAGTTTAAAAGCATATCCTGAACACAGGTAAGCAATGAAGCAGTCTGTGCACCCAGTTACACTGAGGTGTAGGATTGCGCTGGCCGAAGGGAGCCGATAGGAAGGGCTTTGGCAGTGTTATGGCTGCTTCTGCTTTTAGCTATGATGTGAACCTGTCTAGGACTAGTAATGTCATTCCAGTACCTCAGGGGGTCCAGAGGGATTCGGTGTACCTGCCGAGGGGATGCGGTCCTGCAGCAATGGCTTGGGGAAAAGCATCTCCCAGGCGCTCAAGGGTAGGAGGCACCCACTGAGCACCCTGGTTGCTGGACTTCAGCATTCTGGAGTCATGGGTAAGCTGGCATGCACACTGCTTTGCCATTCATTCATTCTTCATTCACACACAAAGAAATAAAATGAACACATGCTGGTGCATAGATATATGGATGAAGTTTTTCCAGAAAACCAATAGCATGTGATTGGTCTTTAATTAGAATTTTGCTTGGAGTTTCCAGGCTCTCTCTGAAAGGTGCATAAAGAAAAAAAGAGACCAGAGCCAGGACAAGCAGGATCAGTCTTACAGAGGTTTCATGTGAAAGTTACAACTTCCACTATGAAGGTCTGTGCAGATCTGACTAATTTCCCTACATCCCCTAAATAAGCCTCATTTGCTCTGAGGCAATAAGTGTCATTGTACCACTTTCTAAGTGCGTCTCAGCTGCTGATGTGCTTTTTGGCATGTCTGGTTGTAAAAGTGGTAATAAGCTCCATAATTTCTTCCTAAGAAAGAAAAAGAGTCATTCCTGCACATATACTAACCTTTACCTTCATCTAACAGTGAGTTTGCCAATAACAAGTAGAGGGGAATAAAAGAAATAGAAATAACACGTTACTGCACAAACTAGTGTGAACTGATGGGATGTGAGTTTCATAAGCCAGGAAGGACACCAGCAGGGAAGTGCTGCCTAAAGGGATTTTCCACTTTTGCAGAAATATAGGCTTCATCCATACAACACTGCTTTTATTTGGACATGATGTGGAGAGGGAAAGGAAGAGAAAAGTCCAGGAAAAAGAAGAGTGTTCTGGAGATAAAGATTAGAGAGAAGAAACTGAGAAATAGTTTACATTAAAGAAAGTTTTAATCATTTTTTTTAATATATACCTCAGTAAAGAATCCAAAATTAAAGAGGTTATTTATACATCTTAAAAATATATATATTAATAAGAAAAATGTCACATTACCAGCATTCATTAACGGTAATAGCTGTGCTGCATGAAAAGCAGGACGCTTGATGAAGAAGCAGTTGCATACTGATGTTCTGCTCCTACTTCAAACAAGAGCTTTATGATATCCCCTCTCTGATTTATTTAGGAGAAGCCTACTATTTTGCACAATGATAACTACCTTGCTTTACTTACAGTGGATAAAACTGTATATTTTCTGTCTTCAGAAAATTCTCCAGATTTGCTAAATCACTTATATTTTTGAAAAAATGAAGGAGACTATCCTTAAATTTTCTACAGATACAGATAGTCAGCAAGAAAGCATTTTTTATGTTTGTTTGTTTTTTTTTAACCCACTGAAGATATATTACCTCAAAACATTAATTAGGTGTCATCTGAGAATAGATACATCTATGAGGGTGAATTTATCACCTAAGATTCTAGAACAGGCATAGATGATGACTTTGTGCTGATGCTAAAACATAATGAAACACTGATGTATGGCACCTGGCAGCTTTTAGGAAATAAATGCTTCCCAGCTGGAAAGTAAGCCCTCCCAGCATTTGCTGTTACTTAGCAATACAGGTGGTAAGAAGAATACTGTTTTCTACATAGCAGTGGTTTGTCAGAGCAACACCTTTCTCTAAACAGGTCAGTGTCTAGAATAGGACCACCATTTAAAAAAGAAAAAAAAAAAAATCTCTATTTGCTGTTTGCATTGAAAATTCAATGTAATCCATGCAGTGTCTGAAAGTTCTCTGTACATGAAAACTATTCTGAAATAACCAGGCAATAGAATTAAAACTTCTCTTTGGTCTACAGCTGTCTCCTGCAGGATTGCCTCGGATGTCCCCTATGCCACTTCTAGAAAGGAGAGCTCCAGTACTGAAATAATATGCTAGAAATCACCCTGTACAGGTGAGCTCTTGTCTGCACAAAGGAAATCGTCACTTTCAGGACTGGACAGTGCAATGAAATTCACTGAAAAAAATAATTAGACTCTGTTAGAACTGTTTTTGTGAGGACAAACCTAGGGCTCACCGAAATCCACATTTTTCACTGGAGGCTTCAAATAGGAACATTTATCTAAAAATGCCTAACTATAATGCAATGTGAATTAGAATTAAACACTAAAATTAATAGAATGCTACTAAAATACAAGAATTACTAGAATATTACCAGCATACTAAAATTAAATGCCCTTATTTTTTATTTCAAAATAATGTTCAAATTATAGTCCCTGTAAGTGCTTAATATTATAGTATACAAAAATATTTACACAAGTCCTATGTAGGGTTAATTGAATATAAATAAATAAAAATGAAGCATTTTAGTAAAAAAAAAAAAAATCTGTATTCTGAATTTGCAGAAAGCTTTGACATTGTTTCCAAGGAGAAATGAATGCATTTTCAAAATTATTGTAAAACAGTTGCTGTTCCTGATGAACCTGAGAGGTAATTTTCCTGATAATCACGTGAAGCTTTTCTGAGAGTTTGTTAATGGCACATAAAGAATAAGCTGCTTCAGCAGTCAATGGGTAACAGACTTGGGAGGACTTTCAGTAATCAGGTTGTGCTGTCTTGTGTGAGTTCACAGGTGCTCCTTCACTGCTTTCTTCAGCAAATACACTTTGCAGCTGAACACAAGTGAGTAGGACACCCAGAAAGGACAAGTTTCTGTGATTTACTTCTGGTTATAAAACTGTACTACTCCTATTGCTCTGCTGCCTACGAAAAGAAAAATGGATCAAAGTAATTCATGGAATTTTAGGAACATGCTGTAAGTTTCTTCACCCAAGTGGTTAATCAAATATTCATGGTCTTGTGAATTGATCCAAATAAGATCCAGTTGTTTCTTTGAAGCAACTATTTGCAAAGAAGATAAAAAGTTCAGTTTCTGTGAACCCAGTGGAGTCTGACGATAAGAAGTAACATCCCTATGGCATTCCTAGAGTCAAGCTGAAACAATGAGGTACCGGTAGATTGACCCTAGGAACTCTGTAATTAGGCTCGTGCCGCTCTGACACTCACAGAGTGCTTATTAAAACAAAACAAACTCAACTGAATTTACTGGGAGCTTGGCATAAGGTCATACTGACACAGGGAATCAAATATCTCACAGGGTTGGTTGCTGTCCAGGTGGTGTCAGGAATTGCCATTGCAGGAGCCCTTGCAGAGGCATCTTCAGCAGGATCAGGTGAGACTCCCACTCTTCCGCTCACTTACAATCCCCCAGGGTCCTACATAATGATCCCACATATGTATGATCCGTCACTGTTAATTACCTTAAACAAGGGACAAACATCTCCTAAATATCTTAATTACATGTGAAAGATTGTCTTAAGTGATCATTTCTGCATCTGCAGAAACAGTTTCAAAAGTACCTTATCTGGGTATAGTTGGCAAATTTTGCAGCAAGATCTGCCTGGGGGAAGCTTCAGGACAGTCCAGGTTTCCCACCTGGAGAACTCCTGCCCTGGTTAGTCCAAGGCTTTGCTGTGCAGGTGCCTGGGCATTCAGCCAGCACCTTTTCTCAAGGTGGTCCATTACTTCAAGTCAGTCCTTTATCTCATATCATTTGGCAGACCATGCAGGGAATTAATGACTTAAGTGCCCCGGGTATGCACAAGCCGCAGCCCTGGTACCCAGATACACAGTAATTGTAACTCAAATGCCATGGTTCTTGCTGCACTTCAGGAGCTCTTGCTGAGACCTGAAGACACAGAGCTTTTTGGAATAGCAAGTGAGAATATATTTGGGAATGCTATGAGATGAAGTGTCGACAGCCAGCCAGATTCAACACATGAATTCTAGTCACCTGAGCACTGATGTGTGTTTGGGGATGGGCTTCCTTTCCACATCCTGAAAGCAGCAGCAGTTCATAAGCCCTAAGATCAGTAGCACCTTGCCAGTGTGGCCCTCAGGACCCAATGTCAGACCCACCACACATTTGGCCCTCACTTCACAGCTCCCTCAAAGGTCAACCATCTCTGCAGAAACTCAGCCCCTAGCTGCCACCTTCTTCCACATGTGCGTAAAAGCCCAGGCCATGCAAACTACCAGTAAGCGTAGTCAGGATCCAAGTGGTTTTGAGCTACCTCGCTCACACTGATGGGCACACCGTTATCTGTACCTACAGTTCGGGGTGTCATTAATGTCCTACAGCACTTTACATTTATTTACACTGAATTTCTGCTCCTAATTTATTAACCACTACCCCCGTCAGACATTCAGTCTCATCTGACACCGCTGCAGTTCCTCAGTCTGCCTCATCCTTACCGCATGAAGTACCTTTTGCATGTTCTTGCACACTCATTTTTTATTATGTTGAACAGGAGAGATCAGAGCACTGCACCCTGTAGAGCTTCCATCTCCCACTGCAGAGAGATTGGGTAGAAGGTGTGGGGGCACTGTTACTTTGCTGTTTTCTACATCCAAGGCAAGATATAGAGCCCAGCAGGCAGATAGCCGCAATTCTGACAGTCAACAAGGTAAAATGTACTCAAGTATACACCTTTTTTTAGCTGAAGGGATGATAATAGGGATATTTCTCAGTTACACCTTTCACACACATGTTGGAGATGTGTCATTTGGCCTTAAAATTGAATTAATCATTAATTAATCATTAATTAATGCGCTATTAATAATCCACAATGCAATTCACAGTAGTATGTTTTCACATGACAGGATGTGCAGTGGGGTTATCTGAAACGTACATTAAAAGATAAGTAACATTAAAAGCGTCAAACCATTGCAAGTCATGAAAGACTGCTTTTAAAGTTACTCAGCCCTTTGTACAGGCAACCTGACAGCACAGCTGCTTGCCATTTGCCCCATGAGACCACTGCCTCCTGCAGGGCACAGGGTACATCATAAAGAAGGAAATAATCAGGGCTGTGCCTGCAGATTCTCTGACTGCTCGTCGTAGTCGATGAAAGGTGCGCAGTGAGTAAAGCAGAGTGCTCGAGTGCAAGTACAGAAAGTAAGGAGCTAAGAAAGCTGAAATAGGTTCTGTTCTAAAGAAGAATGTGCTTCTGCCCTGGGCACCGTGTCCCTAAGCAATGCTGGACCAATTGCTTGAGCCAACATTGCCACAGCTGTTCGTTCACTAGAAGGTCTTTATTTTCAGAGTGCCCAGTATGAGGTACTTAAAAAATTTTGCAGAAATACTGAGCATCTTGATGGCAGTTAAAATTGGTTAACTGTATTCTGAAATTCTGAAACACCATAAGAATGCTAAGAATTTTAACACACCGGACCTTAATTTTACGGCATCAGGATTACAGCTGTAATTCACACACTAGGAGCTACAAGATTTTTGAGTGGGACTGGAAGACAAGCAAAAATTCACACTTTGCTGCTAGAATCACCAGAAAATACATCACTAGAAAATTGAGAAAAAGTTCCAAGACTGCAAAACTGTATCAAGACAAGCGGGGTGCTGCCCCTTGCAGAATACTGAAGTCATAATCAAAGCCATGAGGTACGTAGTAACAATATCTCTCCCATTGCATGAGGTACTGACACCACAGGAACCATGGCTACTAGACTGACCTGCATCAAAGAATTGTCAGGTAGTTTTAATGGGAAGTATTACAGCTGTATCTCACTTTTGTTACCAAATTTAAGATGTAAGCATCCTGGTCTATGCCAGCAGCAAAAATGAGGTGATTGGGCCCTTCCTCCTCCCCTGGGGTTCGGGAGGCCAGCTCCAGCCTTGTCCTTGAAGGGAGCAAAAGGAAAGCAGAATCTGGTGACAACCTGGGAGAAGCACAGATGCCTCTGAAGGGTAATAGCAGCTGCAAAGTAATCTTTCTTTATAGAATGTGTACTTGCCAGGAGCTGAAAAACTCATATTCCCTCATGCTGTTGACAGTACTCAGATTTACTGTGTTAGCCCTCAGATTTTACTGAATTGTTTGTTTTATTTCATTCCTCCAAAAGGTGGGCAAAGAAAAAAATCACATCCCAGATGTCCTGGTTTTGGCTGGGATGGAGTTAATTTTCTTTGCAGAGGCTCACATGATGCTGCAGTTTGGATTTGTGATGAAAACAGGGGTGATAACACGGGGATGTTCAGCTGTCGCAGAGCAGCGCTGCACAGAGCCAAGGCCTCTCCTGCTCCTCGTGCGGCCCTGCCAGCGAGGGCACTGGGGGGCACCAGGAGCTGGGAGGGGACACAGCCAGGGCAGCTGGCCCAGGCTGGCCAAAGGGACGTCCCGTGCCACGTGGCGCCGTGCTCAGCAGTCACAGCTGGGGGAGAGGAGGAGAAAGGGGGGACGCTCGGGGTGACGGCGTTTGTCTGCCCAAGGAACCGCTACGCGTGAGGAGCCCTGCTCTCCTGGGAGGGGCTGAACGCCTGCCTGCGATGGGAAGCAGCAAGTGGATTCCTTCTTCTGCTCTGCTTGGGTGTGTGGCTTTTGCTTTACCTGGTGAACTGTCCTTGTCCCAGCCCTTCAGTTCTGGCACTTTTACCTCTCCCATTCTCTGCCCCATCCCACTGCTGGGGGAGAGAACAAGTGGCTGTGTGATGCTCAGCTGCCTGCTGGGGTTAAACCACAACACTGGAAAACAACAAAAAAGAAATAAAACCTTTTTTTCCTCTCTCAACGAGTATCTAACTCCACGCCTGATATGAGAGATTTTCAAGGAGTTTCTGAAGGGCCACGTAGGCTGGACTTGTAATGTCCTTTCAGTTCCGTATGCTGCAGAAGTTGCAGGCAGGTAGTGAGTAAAACCAGGTCTGACAAGACAGAAGATGCCCTCTTCCTATTGAGAGGGAAACCAACATTCAATTGTCAGAGAGACACTAAACAGAGCTGCACTGAGCACTTAAAACAAAAACTCCCATTATTAGTTGCAGTTTTCCCAAGTGCTCAGAGTGACCCCTGGATGAGAGGCAGACTCAAAAAAAAGCTTACAGCTGCAGTTGAATTTACTGGCTCTTGGATGTACAACGCATGTAAACACAAGGGCACCGTGTCACACTGGGCAGAATATGCTCAGTCTGGTTTGGAATTAGCACAGTCTTAACCAGGAATAGACAGCTCTGGTCAAAGGGAGAGTGAGGGAACAGTGCAGAAAAGATTGAAGTATATCTGAGAGAGGCTGAGTGATCATATATCAGCAAAACTTCACGTGGCAGTAAGAACATGCCACCCAGACCAGCACCAATATAGGAGCCAATGGTTCACTACATCTGTCCCTAACCTCAGCCACTCCAGGCAGTGTCCTATATATTTAACCCTTTCACAATTTATAGGCCTTTTGCATATACCTACTAGGAATAATACATTCCTATGATTAAAATTTTTTACTTTCATGCATGCTTGAGATGTTATTAATGTATGGATTGTAATACCCTTACACATTCATACATTTCACTACTTAGAGACTACTAGTTATTGCCAGAGCGTAGAAAACATGAGACAGAAACAGGTTAATGGTAAAACTCCAACACTTACATCTAGGTGTCAACACACAGCAGTCTAAATGAAGGGGAAGTATCTAAGCTCCAGGTACAATAAATGAATGTCATGGGATGATTCAGTTGCTTAACAAAAGCATCCAGTGCTATTTGTAACACACTAGACCCCCCCCTCCTGGCCTCCAGCTGGCAGGCTGGAGAAGCATGACTTTTACAAACATTCAGAGCAACATCTTAGATACAGCACGGCACCTCAAAGACCCTAGATACCTGTTTCAGCAAACGGCTCCATTGTCTTAAATGGCACTAAGCCTGTATAACGGAGCCCCTAGCCACCAGTCATGTCTCAAAGCCCTCTGAGCTATACGTTATAACATAAATAGAGATTAAAACAAAAAGGACAAAATAAACACAATTAAAAATATATTTTTATTTATTCACAGTACAAAAAAGAAAAAAAACTTTCTTTTCACACCCCAATGGTTTGTCTTGTACACACCCCTGGAGCACATGCACCCCACTTTGGACACCACTATCTTCGATCTCATGCCCCATACTAACGTTGACCCACCTCATAAGCACATTTGTGTTTACAAGTGGCATATCTAGAGAAGCCAGCTAATTAAAAAGAAGTGTATTAGTAAATTAATCCCTGGTGGAACAGACCATATCATCTGAAACCACTGAAGTGTCTCTGTACTTTGCAAATAGTTACAGGAGAAGTTGCAGAAGATATAATAGATATTTGATAAATTTGTAAGAGATGGTGCATTAGCCACAGAGGCAGTATAAATGTATTTACAGAGGTAAATTTGAGCAGGCACTCCAAAAAAGTATTTTCACAGTATGTTTACCCACTGCTTATTGACAGTTAACCAGGGTGCATAGTTTGCTACAGGAAACTGGGTGTTACTTTGTAATTTAAGCAACTAAGAAAATACCTGATTTTCTACTAAGGTAAGAACTCTAATACTGAAGAGCTAGATTCATCTGGAGGGAAGTGTTTTGATTGAAGATCAAAACTACAGGTTAACTCCAGTGTTGTGCTTCTCCAGAGCCCCTAAGACATTGTTCTAGACAAAATTTAAGTCTAGAATTTGTGAAGTTAGGGTCACAGTCCAGTTGTTTAATGTTTTGCATCCAGCAGATTCCAGAAAGAGGTAGTAAAGGCATCCTTTAAGGAATCTTTTCTGATGTTAAGACCCGAGAAGCATGGCAGCGAGCCTAAAAAAAAAAAATGGGGGTCGGGGAGTGAGAAGGGAGAGTGAATAATTTAATGAACAAAACCACCACTTTAAACCATTAATTTGGAAAAGCTTACTAAAGTATATTAACGAGTATAAGGGGTTCACATTTCATAAATATTTCATCTTAAATGTGATCTTTCAAGACAAAACTCTAAACGATTAATATTTTTAAGTATAAATCAAATTTTTGAAAAGAAAACAAAACAAACACCCCCCTCACACACAAACCCCACACAATACGTTTCCTTAGTTACTATGTCCTGAATTTTAATGCTTCTGCCAGTAGGGTTAAGAGATAGTGTGTGTCTTGCTGCCATTTCTGACGTGTTCAGGGCCAGGAAGTGCTTAGATAATGTCTCATTTCAATATACAGCTGTTAAATACACTTGAGCAGGTGACTCAGTCACCAGTTATTTCATAATTTATACTAAAAAGTCTGTCCTGAAGCTTGAACATGCTGAATAGCGCTCCTAAGACACCACAGAGTCAGAACATGGCTCTTGCAAATCAATTTGTTAATGTAGGAAAGTGAAAACTTAAGAAAAAAAAAATTACATCTGACATTCAGCTGAAAGAACTTTTAAGATCCAAAGAAGTTATAATGTCTAATGTTAATCATCTAGACAGGATTTACAAAAATGCTGACAGCTCAAACATGTTAAGGTAATCAGAGTAGTGTTTTGAATACATGACATTCTAAGTACACTTAGAAAGCAGAATGTACTAGTTCCAGTATCCAAGCTGAGAAGACATTGGGTGGTTAGGCTTCAGTATCTGTGTGCCTTGTTCTTCAATTATCAAATGCTGATACATATCACACAGCTTTACAAAGTTGTAATAAAAACACCCAGAATGTAATTTTGTACTATGAATGTTCCGTATGTACCTTATATAACAATAAGTTATTTAGGAGAAAACATAGTAAGAAAATGGAAAAAAATGCCTAATTTACATATACAAATAGCTGCAAGCTTCATAAGAGATTTAGAAGTTGTTGGTTTCATCAAGGGGGCATGCATTTACATGCATTTTGCATTTACATGCAAAACTGTTCTGGTCTGGATATCCTATGATTATTCAATTAATGGAGAATCCGCAGAAAGTAGTGGAGAAAAAGAATGAGGAAACTGAATAAGTGAAAAAAATTATCATGCAACCACATATACATTTGAGTCTGAAAGAAGAGATGCAGATTCTCATAAATTTTCTTACACAGAAACTATTCCTGAAATACTTACAGTTTTCTCTTCCAATGTGAGGACACCATCTACAGCAACTATCTGGTATTGCTTTTCTTTTAAGCTACCCATAGATTTCCGAAGTAGTTTGAGACTAGTACCATCACTGCTTTGTTTTAGCAGTTTCTGCATTTCTTGAGGAGGACATCCCGGGTCAAACAGTAGCAAACATAAGGTTTTATTCTTCTTCTCTTCTATTCCAACAACAGTACGACTATGACCTAATTTCAAAACAGATTTTCAGTATTTCAGAAACACACAAAATCCCATTTATTTGCTTGTAGCATACTACTTATTTTCAAATCAAGGAGCTTATTACTTGAAATTTAACAAGGTAATTTTAAGTATAGAGCAGATGTCAAAAAGCTGAGATCACGCTCACACCCAGCTTTTCCATCAAGAAAATACAAGCTTGTTAATGTTACACTTATTAACTAAAAGTTTAACAGTAAATAAAACTAGGCCTTTAATTAAATGAAGAAGGAATGTACAATGCTGCTCTGAAGCGCAACATATATAGATGAAGATAGAGAATAGTAAGAAACCAGCATATTGTGATGCTGACCTTGATGTTGCAAGTAGATAGGTGGTCTGGAAGTACACACTACCTTTGCACCACCTTCATTATCTGTAGAATAGTAACGCAAAACCCACTCAAATAAACGAGGGTGTGTACCCGTGGGACCAGTCGGTTTGTGAAAGTCAATAATTTGACACCTATAGAACATTTAAAATGAAAGCGACAATTAAATTTGAAGCAGGTTGTGGTTTTTTTTTGTTTGTTTGTTTTAATTTTCACCTTAGCGCACCAAGAATGTTCTGTAAACAACAGCAATTCCAGACATCAAGTGGTCATTGCCACTATTTGTTGTTTTTGTTGTCATTTTTTAAATACGGGCATAGAAGACACATAACTACAAAGCAAGGCAGTATATACTGTTCAAAACCACAATACTTCTTCTCTGGTGAAGAAATACTCTACTCTGCTCAGCCTGACAAGAGCTTCTGAAGTTTGCCAAAATTAAAACGTTCAATTTCTGTAGAAGTACACCACAGAGTCAAATTAACAGCTTTCAGAATATGCAAGTGAACAGCTGAAATTCAGATTCTTCTTGAGACTAAACTTTAAGAGAAAGTAAGCTTTTAATCAATATTTGATTTTATGCATACGTGCCACAATTCCTCACCAAGACTCAATGACCAAACCAGTTATTTAATGTATGTATCTATATACATAGTTGCACAATTTTACGTTGCACTAAATCTTATCCACTCATAGACTATTTAAATTTAAAGCCACTATGATGGGTTTGTCTTAACAGTTCGCAATTCTGACCCTTAAAAGGTACATGCTTAATTATCACTTAAAAATAACAAAAGAAAAAGTAATATTTACTTTATCCTGAGACTGGTTAACAGTGAATAAATTTCACATGCTCCTATCCATGCCTTGGAACCATGTAATCGGTTGTTGAAGTGAGATGCCCCGTGAGGATCAAAGCCTTCTTTCCAGGCATCTTCAATCATGGACTGAATCTTTGGTATACTAGGAATTAGTGCAGTATCTGAAACAGAAAAGCTTTTGAATTGTGGCTACAGTTACTGGAATAGTCTATTAAAAACATCCAGCCTCTTTTATAACAGGTAACTGATGTTATAAAGATACACCCCAAAAGAATAAAAAGTAAAGCTTCAGCCACATAATGCCTTGCCAATAGTCACACCTCTGATTCTTTTCACAGCATGGTCTAGTGTTACAGCTGGGTATCACTGACACTAGCAAGCCTTGCTGTATAAATGAAAAGGTAAAACATCCATAAATAGGTTGTCATCCAAGGTATGTAAAACAAACAGGCAGCATTTTGATTATACCTCTCAAGCAGTCATTATACAAGCTGTTTTGCAGCAGTGAGGAAAGAAGCATTTGGAAATTTCTGTAACCACAACCCCAGCCTCTGTCACCCAAAGATGAGTGGAAGTGGTCTACTCCTGCTGAAAGCCATACACGCCTCACATCTTTGCTTTCATTCTGATAGTACTTGCACAATGCTTCCGTAACTCCTAAAAGAACAAATATAAAGTTTTTCTTTAAAAAAAAAAATACAGATTGCTGGAAACAGATTACAACTAATTGAAACACAATATAAAAAGTGACTATGAATTTTAACAGCTAAACTAGGTTAGGAAGCAAAGAGTACTAAGTAGTAAACAAGCATATTTTCAAAGACTACCCTCATGCAGTAAGAGATTTCCATCTTTTAATAAATATTGTATTTGGGCTCTTAGCTTGCTTCCAAGGTTCCACAAGTCTTCAGGTTAGAGAAAGGATTAGAAATATATCAAGCTTAAATTTAATTATTAAACTAGGATGTCACAGATTAATTTTATTTGCATCTTAATTCTAATCCTAAGTAGTGAAATACTTTGTTAAAAACAGCTTTGGTCACCAAAAGCCATGTCTAAAAGCTACACGCTTAGTTGCTGAAATGCATTTTTACCTGAGGTTTTTGTTTTCCCATCATCTATACCAAAAGCCAAACATTCCATCATGTCAGCTTTTCTCTTGTGATATTCAAAAGGCTGCATCCTTCCTCTATCAACTTCCCTTTCCATATTCTTTAGGAATTGCTGCTTGTAGCCTCCAGAACTATCCAAGCCATACTGTCTCTGTTAGGAATAGAATGTGCATGATTTAAATCACATTTTTAAAATTCATATTTAATGATTTAAGAAGCTGCATGCACAATCAGTAACAATGAAAAATAGTGAACAGTGAGACATAAAACCTTCAGATTTATGACCTTTTAGAGCTGAAGGCCAAGCTTTGCTCCTGAACAGAAATGCACGACTAGGAAAGCCACATCCAGAGGAGCAGGCTCCCCCTTGAGCTGACAGCCACTGGCAGAGGCAGTCAATCACCAGGAGGTAGCAAGCACAGAAAGTGATTCTATCAGCGCTGTCAGGTGGGAGACAGAGGGAAGCTAGTGGTGTGGTGGTCACTGAAGCAGGTGATGGTGTCCAGGAGGATAGCTAGGATGCTCAAGGCCTCAGGTACTCTGCCAGGTAATACACTCCAGGCTGTGCTGCAAGGCAGAGCACTGGAGCTGGGTGGGGTGCACTACGGGGTGGCAGGGTGCCTGGTGAGAGCAGTACAGTTTGCACAGGTAGCACTCAGTCCCATCCTGGGCCAGCACCACTCAAACCAGTAAAGCCAAGTAGCTCAAGGCAGGCATGCCCCGCACCAGCGCCAAGATTAGGGTTGCTGAGAACTTGCATTTGCCTGCAACCCACTCCTGCACCAACACTTCGGCATGGCCTGCCTCACTGCACAGGTCTGACCTGGTATGGCCATTCTTATTTTCATGTAATGCAGGAAACAAAACATAACAGTTTCAACATGATCAGCTTCTAATGGCACAACTCTTCAAAATTTTACCATTTAGAAACACTACTGCACCTGTAGCTTTTTAAATTCTTCCTTCTCTCGCTTCTCTTCTTCCAGTCTCTGCTGTTTATTTTCTTCAGTTTGGAGCCGTTGAGCCAGTTCTAGATCTCTCATGTTTCCACCTATTCAGGAATAACATTCCAAAAACAGAGGACTTGTTCAGGAGGTTAACAATGCTTTGATGGATCATATATTCAAAGATTCTTTTCTAAGCAGACATAAACAAACACAACTAGGCATTACTTTTCAGAGAGGGATCCCACGCTACATTGAGCTATTAGTAAGGAGCACTAAACAGGACTGACAGCATTCAGGCTACTAACACTCAGATTCCTGACTTGGACTACGTTTATGCAGAGTCACAGGAGCAGTTGCTTGACAAACAGTGCAACTCATACCCCTACTATTAAGAAAACATCTTTTGTTTACTATGTTCCGTTTAATTATTAGCAAGAAATCCTAGTTTCTTGAATACCACAAACCTACTAGCAATCTCATAATAGAGTGACAAAAAGAAACTTAGGATCAGAGAACTGGATAGGGAATCTCTAGGATTTTATTAGCCATGCTAATAAAGCAAACTTATTTTGATTCCTTTACCTTATCACTACGACTAACAAATCAGCACGAACATTTAGAGAAAAGAATTGAGGGAAAAAATTTAGAGAAAGTTTTCAAAAGGTATAGATTTTAAAGTCTTCATATGGGAATGTGACACTCTAAATCCTATGTATGTAATCCTCCTACAGATCTAGGAAAAAATATATAATACGGCTATCTTTTACATGTTTTTCACTCTAAGTTTTAGTTTTGCCTAACATTTAGTACATTTACTTAACAAGCATGCATAGACATATTTCACTTAGCACATGTAGAGCACTTGGGCAAGTGATAGGACTTGCTATTAACTTCGTTATGGATGTATTCAGTTCTCTTTTTAAAGAAATACTGAGTCTAAATTTTGTATGAGATTCTATACTGCAACATGCAAACACTGTAAATGCTTTCAAAGATTATCAAGCTCATATCCTTTCATATACCTTCTGAAAAGTTGTGTTCCTCTAAGTGTAAATCCACATGTTCTTCAAGAATCTGAAGGTTTGTACAGGTAAGACTGCATATTGGACATTCATACAGCTGCTCATCGCTTCCTGTGTCTGAAAAAGAAATGTAGTTTCTTTCTTAATGCAATTCCTACCTTTGTGTGGTTTTCTTTTTGAGAGAGAATCACCCCCCAATTGATATATATGGTCTAAAACAAATGTACAGTAACAAATTTTATGTTGCCATTGAAATTCCTCCGTGAAAGGCAGCATATGCTAAACAGCCATTATTCTTAAGCATTTGTTAACTCTCATTTAAATATCTGACAAATCTGAAAACATACATTCCTGCTATTAATCGTTTTACCCCATTTAACTTACCACATTTTTATAATACTTTTATTAAGAAGTGCCTAGTCTGACTTATCAAACCTTTAATAAAAAGATCTGTCCTGCTGATGGAAGATCACTTGCTTACAAAACTTGAATGTTTGTTTGATAACACAGCAGTCAGTGGTCAGAAAGAATAAAATAAAATAATGCTGTAATTCTTTGTTAATCTTCCTGGGTTTCCTCAAATAAATATTCTTTCTGCAGTTTTTGTATTATTATTGAAGAGTACCACAGAACAGTTAAGGTTCAAAAGAACTTCTGGAGATCATTTAGTCCCTCAAATCAGGGTCAAGCCAAACAGGTTCAGGTACTCTGGGCCTTTTCCAGTCATTTTCTAAGTAACTCCAACAATGGAGACACCACAACATTCTTGGACAACTTGTTCCAGTGACTGACTACTCTCATAGTAAAAAAGTTTTACTGTTTTTAAATGGTATTTCCTGTATTTCACCCGCAGCCTGCTGTCCTGTTACAGGGCACAACAGAGACAAACCTGACTCCATCTTCAGTGCCCTCATTTTGAGTTGCATAGATTTTACTTCCACTTTCTTACATTCACAAAATACAGAACTTAATATGCTTATGTTAACTGTTTTTGGAAAGCATCTGCCCAAGCTGAAAGTTCAGGACTAGCTGGAAGGAAATTTGATGGCATGATAATCTAAGTTCACCAGCAACATTTTGCGTAACACTACATATGTTCTTACAGGTTCCTGAAACACATTTTAATGTACATTAAAAAAAAACTACCCTTAATACAGATATTTTTAAAAAGAAATCAGCATGCAGGCAGGCAAGTCATTTATTCAAAGTCCGCATTATTTGCGCCAACAGAAGTAATATATTATTCAATGCTAAGAGATGGATTTTTTTTTTTTAAGAAAACTTATTTTTAATGGCAGAATACACTATGTGATTGATTACACTGTCACATTCTGCATCCTTAGGATCGTGTTTTTCATGTCAGTACAGCCAGGTTGCTACATCAAGAATGGCACACTTCCCCCCCTGCCCGTCGCTCACTGCCCCTCGGCTGCACCCGCGAGCGGCCCGGAGCCCTCCAGCTGCACCGCCGGGATGAGGGAGCGGCGCTGCGGGAGCCCCGCTCGGTTCCCCCCCGCAAGGGGCCCGGGGGACGGCGCCGCCGCCGCTCACCTGTGGCCGGGGCGCCCAGCAGACGCCCGTGCCGCGCCCTGACGTGCGCCTCCAGCTCCCGCCCCGCCGCCTCTGAGGGCATCGCTTGGCCGCAGACGTCGCACGCCAACATGGCGGCC
>VXAA01000246.1:565154-588779 GCA_013399115.1 Anseranas semipalmata
CAGGCTTCGTTAGCCGCTGCCTGCCCCGCGCGGTGGGCGCCCTCTCGGCGGGACCGGCGGTGTGACACGGCCCCGCGCCGGGCTCTTGGCCCGTACGAAGGCTGCGGGCAGCGCCCGGGAGCCCGCGCGGCCTCCGGGGGAGGGAGGGGACAGCGACGCAGCGGGGCGCGGGGGCTGGGGAGCCCTGAGGTTTGTTAGCTTTGCTGCGAGGGTGGCTCCTAGCCGAGGCACAACAGGTGCGTGAGGCGCGGGACGTGGCCGGTGCAGGGACTTAGTGTTAAAACAAGCGTAGTCTTGCAGAGCAGAAGCGCAGACTTTCTTGGAGCCAGATGCAGAAGTCACGAAGCCTGAATAGAGCAAGGACTGCCTCTCTTCCTGCCCTTCTGATTCCCGTACCGAAATCCTCGTGGGACAGGGGGGTGAAGCTATAATTTCACAAGCTTTTTGTTGAAAACAGCTTGGCGAATGCCTCCTCCTAGTTGTGCTTGTGTAACTCTTTATGGAGCTGGTGAACTAAATTGGGTTACTTTTAATGCACTCTTCCTTGGCTCATTGCTTGGCCTGGCAAGCAACCAAACTGACAAGGTGTGAATGATTAAGGTGATGGTGTCCAAGACTAGTTAAGCCGGTAGCGTTGCTGGAAAAATGCTCTTCTTGTTAAATTGTACCTCAAAAGTTACATGACAATTACAAGAAAATTATTTTAAACAGTGGCTTACTTAGCATTGTGGTCCAGAGATGGCAGTAGTTTGCCAGGGTTCTTGTGAAGCAAACGCATTTGGGTGAAACAGGCTGCCGAGTCCTGTCACGTTGATGTCCACCTGGGTCTGTGGTCTGTTTTCCTCTTACAGCCTGTGATTATTACTCAGCGCTCCTTGATACTGCTGCTATTAAAAAATAAAAAAATCCTGTCATGGAAGCTGACAGAGAACTGTGGCACAGCTTAAGAACTGTAGTTAAGATATTCTTATGCATGTTTTCTTGTTGTGAAAGAATTTCATACAACTCAGTTTGCTTGGAGTCTTGAATCGTATTTTTGACAGTTAATTATTTCTCAGATGAAGGCTACAGTTTTAGCTTTGAAAATTAGCACTGGGCTAATTAACAACCTTTTTCAGTCAGTTGGATTGTTTCAGTGACAGAATCATGTTGTATCACTTTTATCTTTTCACAACCGGTAAGCCTGAAATGACAGGCAGATTCTAATCCTCTTTATACATCAAAAGAGCTGCTAATTAGAATGAGTCGATATATTATTTTTTTTTCATTTAAAATTGAAAAGGGTATGCCTATCTGGGTGCTGCTGACCCTTATTTTTTTCTGTAGAGGTTTTTTTTTTTCTGTGTACAGATTAAAAGGAAACTTAGCATAACCTTTAGATCTTGTTTTTTGTTTATACAATAGGCATTTAAAAAAACTGAAGAAGCAATGCAGTGAGATGTTAAATGAAGCAGTAATTACTGCAAGTTTTCTTCCAGGATTTGTCCTTATTTTTGAATACATTTACTGTCTCCTTTCTGAGAGAAGAAAGCGAATTCCTTTACTTGCTGGCAATGACAGACAGTTCTTTCAAATTTAGGTCAAAATTTAGCAACACAGGGTTTTTGCTTTTACTCAGTTTGTTCATAAGATCAGTAGCTTCATTTTGCAGTAGCTTATGCCCTTCAATGAAGTGTCTCATCCCTGAGATGACCTGTAATTTAATCTGCAGTTTAGAAATGCCTGTCTAGGCAAAGATTTTTCTCTGATTTCTGTCTTGGAGGTTTTTGATGAACCGGATATTGCCAACAGCTACAGGTGTATATAGGTGTTGCTTTAGATACTTTTGTAGTATGGGAGCTGGCAGGTTTGCCTTTCAAGGTTTGGCCTTTTGGAGTAATTCTTTCTTTCTAATAGCCAACATGTCAAGCCCAGGGAAGGATAACTTCAGGATGAAAAGCTACAAGAATAATGCACTTAACCCTCAAGAAATGCGCAGACGAAGAGAAGAGGAAGGAATTCAGCTTCGGAAACAGAAAAGGGAAGAACAGGTAAGCATCTTGATGAGCTGTCAACTGTTAAGTGCTTGTGAGGTTAAATTCAGATATGTGAAAGGACTTGAGCAGATTCCTCCTGTGAAGTAGAATCCAGAGCACCAGGTTAAATGTCTGCTTTCTGTGTAATCTTGGGGAGCACCAGGCACTTCTCAGTAGGATCTTAAAGCAAAAAAAGTAAACAGAGGCTGTCTTAAGTCACAAGGGCACATGAAGGAGAGACCTGTGTCTTAAATTTAATCTCTAGTCTGGGTTTAAACGTGTAAGACTGGGTCAAAAGATACGCTTATTTCTGATAAGGATCAGAAAACCTTCATTCTCTTTCTAGAGTTTGGGCCAAAGATGTACTGTTAGAAGAGAAAGGATTATTTTCATCTTTGAAGCTGTACTTCAGGTTGCCCAAGAGCTTTTCTGCAGTAGCCTAGTAAAGTGGCTAACACATAGTGGTCTCTGAACACTTATATGTCATATTTACAGTTGTCCTTGCTGAATTTTTAGTGATCCAGGTACATGGAGCATTGTATAACGTCATGGTTGGTGGTAGTTCCTTTTCCCAAAATGTTTAGTAGTTCGTTGTCTGGAAAGTAAGGAATATAGTTTGTTTTTCTGCTTGGTCTAAAGTGGCTGACTTTTGTCTCCCACCACCTAGAGAGTCTCTCAGGCACTGATCTGCAGTCTCCTCTGAGGTGGGAGAGTCGTGCTACTGCGTGGAAAAAGAATTTATATTGGTTGGGTCAGAGAGGTGAGAGTAAGAAGCAGTATCGTACTGGATCATTTACCTGTGAATGAATTCATTTGAATTGCAGTTCCTGGTGAAAGTTTTGTGTATTTTGTAATAAATACTCCCTAGTTAAATTATATACGTATGTGTGTGTGTATATATATATATATACACACACACATATATATATAAAAGGGTGTTTCCCATGATGACTATTGTAACAGTGAGAATACCTCGATCTTAATCATTGGACTGGTGTTTTCAGCAATTTTTGCACTGGTGGGAACAAGTTTATGCAGGGAAACTAGACTGTTTTTGCTCCAGAAAAAGTTATAAACTGTAGATAGGCCGTGTTCCTAAACAAAAAACAGTTTATAAGTTTCAGCCAAGATCTTGTGTGTCACTGTTGAATGCTAGAAAGAATGTCTGGTGTTCTAAAAGAGGAATATTGTTTCTTCCATTTGTGGGTTTAAATGGAATTAAAACTTGTTTGTGTCCAGGATTCTGCAGTTGTTTAGTGTTCAGGTTTGTGCCCAATCCAGAAACGTGTTGAATGAGGGAGAGAATGCTTTGTTTTAGATTCCTGCTTGAAATATGGAGCTGCTTATTCAATTTTGGGCATGTGTGACAGAAGAAATGTAGGCGTCTGTAGACAACTTTGAGGACAAATCTTTCTTTGGGACTTAGTAGGAGGTTTCATTGTTATGCTTACAGGTGAAATCTGAGACACTCAATGGACTGAGATTCTAACATTTATTTTTAAAGATACCAATCTGGTATTCTTAGAATTGTTGATTATTATAGTTTTAAGCGTAGTAGTGGATTAAAGATAAAAATTAGGTTTGGTTTCTGGAAGAAAACAGGCTAACAAATATTATGTTTGCATGCCAGAAAATGAAGAGGCACTCATTAAGCATAGCCTATTAAATACTACAGTGCAGGTATGTATTTTAAGCATAGGTAGTGCATGAAGCCAACACCAATGTGATTTTTGGACTTAGAGAATATTTAAGGTTACATAATTTGAAAGTTCACCTTGAGGCTACACCATGTTTTCCTCCAACTATATTAAAACGGTGTTTCTGTTTTAATTTTTCTAAAACTGTATATTAAATGTACGTGCATTGGTACACAGATTTTAGACTTTCTGCTAAAGGGTGGAATGCAGCATGCTGAAACTCAGACTTTGGCTCTGTGTTGATGATTTTAGCTTATCACCTAAGTAGCTTGTCTAATACTGTTTTCTGCTTTAAAAAATGGTGATTTGTGAGGGATAAAACAAGGAAAGCAAAAAGACCTACATCTTCTTTTTCTTACATGTGAAAAATTTATAGATCTTTTCTAATTAAAGAAGAACTTCAATTTCTGAGTGTTTTCCTGAAGCATTGCCGTGCTGTTTATATATAGTATGTTTTTTATATATATAGAAGTTTATGTTCTTTAAACTTCAATGTAGAATTCCATTTGCATGGATGAGTAGGAAGGTGAGTAGTTGGAACACTTCGACTAGTATTGGTGAAAACATTTGTTCAAGTATGTCATCAGTACCCATTCTATGCTGAGTTTTAATATATCCCCAACATTTCTTCTTTAGCTGTTTAAACGTCGAAATGTTTCTCTCCCGGGAAATGAAGAATCTATGGTAGAAAGTCCGATCCAGGATCCTGATGTCAGTTCTACTGTACCTATTCCAGAGGTAATTATTCTAGAATGTGTTTAGAATATTAGCTGTTTATGTGCTTAGTACTAGATCTAAGAAGTCCTCCTTTCACTTCTTCCAGGAAGAAGTTATTACAGTAGATATGGTGCAGATGATTTTCTCAGATGATCCTGATCAGCAGCTCACAGCAACTCAGAAATTCAGAAAATTGCTATCTAAAGGTATGTAAACATTGTTTTTGTTTGTTTATTACTTCTATGTTGTTACTATGAATTTTAGTCATATAGAGTCAATTAACATTTAGTTTTGTTTTACTTTAAAAGAGAGTTTGCTGAAGCTTCAAGTGTTGTTTGTAGTGAAACGGTAGGAAAGCCATTCCAACCTAATGGCTAAATACAAAAAGCTTCATTATTCTAATGTTAAGTCTTTCAGACAAAGTAACAAAAGCAAGGATATTTTGATCAAAGTGTCCAGGGCAGTAACTAACTGCACACTAATGTTACTTACAGCACTTGTTGCAGTGATTGAATTTCTGATTCTAGTTCTGTATTTGAGGGGATAAAAATGATATGGCTTGCCAAAAAGCAGCGGTAACGTTGTTGTTGTTGAGATTGTAAGACATGCAGTCTTAAATTAATGCTGGTATTTGTACAGTCTGCTAGGGTATTTTTGGTCGTTTAAAGTAGTATCTAACAGTAATTGTTCTACTGATCTGAGTTACTGATCGAAGGAACAGTGTTGTAACGAGCTACTAACATGCCAATGAATAATTGTATGTGTTACTATTACTATACGCAATAGGGTGTTAACTGAATTATAGCACTTTATGGAGATGATCCAGCAGTCTTCTGAAGTTAAAAGTTTAGCTCCTTGTTTTGAGATTAAAATGAATGCTAAAAATTTATGGTAAGAACTTCCTGAGAATCATATTCATGCTTTGTGTGATACTGAAAAAGATTTCTATGGTCTTTTTTGTTAGACTTATGCAAATATGTTTGTTTTTGTCCTCTAGAACCTAATCCACCCATAGATGAAGTCATCCAAAAACCAGGAGTAGTACAGAGATTTGTGAAATTTCTAGAGAGGAGTGAGAATTACACACTGCAAGTGAGTTTGGCTGGTACTGGTTTAGGATTTGGAACACCAAATGGGATTTAGAAACACCCAGAACAGTTTTGGAAAGCGTGTGATTTTTATATATATATATAACTAATTATTTTTATATATCAAAGCTGTAAGTTTTAGTTGTCTAAAGTGTCAATTGTTGTCACTGCAATTGTGGTTCAACTCTTGTGAGTTTCACAGTAGTCTTTAGGGTGATGTATTCAACTGGTCAAATACTTGGATGTAGAAAACAGTCTTTGTTCAAGAGAGTTTCCAGAGTGGTATATTGAGAACATCAGTGTTGATGTGTGAGCAGAATCTGTTTTGTGTTGTGTTGGTTATAGTGTAGTACTTTACAGTTGAAATCTTACAAAAGAAGACAAAATACATGAAACCGAAAGGCTAAAACTCTTAGAAATCTTGGAAAAATAAATAACATATGATAGGAGTAACTGTCTACATCTGTTAGCCAATGAAATGGCACTTAGGCCTTGTGCTCATTCATAGTCGAATAATTAATTCAAACTGTATATGGCATAAACAAAAGGGATTTGTACCAGTTAATAGAGATTATTTTATTCTGCAGAAACTACAGTAATAGTAATAATTGCATTTCAGTGGAAAGGAAAAAGGTTGGAAAACTCACCTCTGGAACTCTCATGTCAGACTGTTTTCAGTGAATTTATTTTTTACTGCTGAGTTGTTTAACATGGTATTCTTTCTGCTCCTCGATAGTTTGAAGCAGCTTGGGCTTTGACAAACATAGCATCTGGAACTTTTCTACACACCAAAGTTGTAATTGAAACTGGAGCTGTTCCAATTTTTATTAAGTTGCTTAGTTCAGAACATGAAGACGTACAGGAGCAGGTAACTGTTTTCTTGCAGTGTTTTATAACTGTGAAATTCGTTTATGAATCTTTTTTCTTTTATCTAGTTAAAGAGGTCTTGAGTCCCATTTACCTACTAACCCATTGATCTGGCTCCAGAAAGATAGTTATCTACCTTCTGGTTTCTTTTTCCTCATGCTATTTTTTCCCCCTGTTTCTTTCAAGTCCTTTTGAACCTGTTTTTTATTTCACGTTACTGAATAATTTGAGGAAAGCACTTCACTTCTGTTGTGCTATTTACAGGTAGACAGAATATAGAACACCATAATAGAAAGAATAAAGTAAAAACCAACGTTTGTGAATTTTTTTCTAAGTTACCATGCAGCTTTATTTCTTGTATCCTTCTGCCTTATTATTTTGCAGTCTTCATTAACGTTTTCCTGAATTTTTTTTTTTTTGTCTTTCTTTCTTTTTATGTTTAAGAGAGGCTGTAACTTACCGGCTTTTATTTAGTGTGGGTTTGAAATGTTTGAAAATTTGAGAAAGTTAGTGATTTAACTTTTTTATTCCTTAGACATTGTTTGCAGCTTTGAGCCAGTTTTACTGCATCAGTGAATGCATAGCGAGCCAATGTAACTATTGAAAAGAGTTTGTATATGCTTTTTATTGAAAAGCATATAAATCAATGTATTGTTCTAATAGAAGACTTTGTTCTCTTGAAAGTATAACTTCAAATGTAGGTAGTTTACATTTTTTGTACTAATTTTATAGTCAGAATGATACTGCTGACTTTTTTGATTCTGTAGCATTTGCTGTAAAAAAATATATAGATTATCTGTAAAAGTTGATTTGCAAACATATATAAATTCACTTGGATGCTTTGCTTTTTAAGGCAGTGTGGGCTCTTGGTAACATTGCTGGTGATAACGCCGAATGCAGAGACTTTGTTTTAAACTGTGGAATATTGCCACCCCTCTTGGAGTAAGTATTGTAAATTGTTACCGGTATGGGTAATGGTAAACTTCAACTTAAAACTTATTTGAAAAGACTATAAGCTTTTTGCTAAATTGAGAATATTTCTCTTTTCATTATGTTTCTATGAATATAACATTTTGGATTGTCTGAGCTTCATGCATATCTTTAATTCATCCATGACTAGAAGCTTTCAAATATCTGCAAAATGAGAATAATTTGATATCACAGGTATGAAATTTCTGTGATGTGCAGAACTCCTTCAGATTTCTGGATATATGGACTGGGAGAGGTGGTTTAAGCCATACTTATATTTGTGTGGTGCCAGCTGGTTGTGCAGTATGCTGTCCTCCCTGGCTTCCCTGCTTCTGTCCAGTAGCTCCAAGCTCCAGTCTTGCTATCCGTTTGGTTGCTGAGATGAGCTGGGCAGACTAGTCGTTACATGAGCTGTGTTCTGCCAGAAGATTTCTCTTCACTAGGAATATCATTCCAGCATTTACTGTGCACTTACAATGGGATGTAAAGTAGCTTCATCACAGGGAAAAACTTTACCCAATATAAATAGTGTTCAATTTATTCATGCTTAAAATAGTAAACTGCTGTAAAACATTTGTAAAATAGCTTAAAATAATGTAGTGTTATTACCTTCCTCGAGGATTTAAGGGCTTAAAGATTTTAGACATTTTGGTATGTGTCTGAAAGTGAACCTGATTTTTCAGGTATTGAATCTTTCACAGTTTATTCAGCAAAAACAGTAAAATGTTAATTTTTTGTAAGATCTCTTAAGTTCTGATATTTTGTAGACCCTTTTTTAAAATTATTAATTGCATCGTCTGAATGAAAACATCAAAGTTAATTTGAGGGTGTATTGCTTTTCCAGATTCCCTCTCTGAAAAGATTAGTTAAATGATTTTTCATGTGAGCAGTGCTTTACTTTATATGCATATATACTTGATTTAGGAAGTCACTTCTAAGAGAATATTTGCATCATGTAAGTTATGAAGAGAAATAAATTGAAAGTAGTGCCCAATAATAGGGTTATTTTTTTCCTGATATAAGGCGTTGTTGGTAATAATAAATGAGAAAAAGACTTAACCTTTTCAACGAGAAGTGATTTTTTTTTTTTTTTTTTCCAATTAATATTCTTGTGTCTCTTTGACAGACTGTTAACAAATTCGAATCGTCTTACAACAACTAGAAATGCAGTCTGGGCTCTCTCAAATCTCTGTAGAGGAAAGAATCCACCTCCAGACTTCAGTAAGGTATAATGAAGTACTCATTTCGAGAAATTAGAAACCTGAAGAAGACTTATGTTTGTATTATAACACACAACCTTTGAATCTGGAGATAGACTTAATTTTATCTCTTTAATGTGATCACACAAAATCATCTACTTTGACACCTGTCAGGCAATAAAATTAAGCAACTTAAAAGTTTGAGATTTTATTTAGTCAGATGCAGATAGTCATTCACTGCTATGAAACGATGGACAAGTAATATAGTGAGCACCAAACCCCTTCGGGCTTTCTCCAGATCTGTTTTAGAGGATGTGAGTTATGATTGAAACTTTTCTTTTTTATTATTCTTAATTTTATGATTGTTTAATAAGATGCGAGTTCATGCTGCAGAAATAAAGTTTTTCTTGCAGTTGACAGAGCAGAAAATTGAATTAATTTGCACTACTGTGATAGAGGTCATTTGCCTATATGCTCTCCCCTTCACTTCCAGCTCTCTCCAGTATATGGTTATAAAGACAGTAAGATTGTAGACACTAGTAGTAGTATTAGCTTCTTATTTTGAGTGTGAAATTAATTTCTGGTAATGTTAATGACAATAAAATATGGAATTGAACTTTGGATATTCTGGTAGTTTAGGCCAATGTTAAATAGTCATTAAAGGTAATTTGGAGAGAATTTAAATGTCTTGAAATTTAGGGAGTAGTGATTACTGTTATTGCTACTTAGTAATTCTTGGAGAGAGATTAACAAAAAGGGAGATTTCTGATGTCAATTAATGAGTCACCTCACAATTGCTCTACCTAAGCTACATCCTTCAGTAGTGTTTTGTTCTAGTAGCAAAAAAAAATAAAAGGTTTCTTGCTGCTTAAACCATTTTAACTTTGTTGGAAAAGGATACCCTGTAGGCAGCTGCTAGTAAGAATAGCTCCAATGGCACCAGCTGGACACATAAAGGAGGCTGAATTGTGTAACTGAGGCAAGGTAAAGAATCAAGTCCTATAAAGAATGTGAGATTCCCAATTTGTACAGCTGAAACTTGTCAGGTTTCAAGTGTGGTGGTAAGATGGTCTGGTTCAGTTTGCTTCATCGGTTTGTGTGGAGGACATGAGGGCCAGAGCTTACAGTTGAAATGAGGTTAGCCATAGCTTGTTTGATTTGTTTCAGTGAATGTTGATTTTGCAGTGAGATTCTTTATGTTAAAACAACTGTAAATTGGTTATTACAAATAACATCTGGTACTCCTATAACAAAAACCATTATTACTGTGAATTTCTGTTCCATGAGTGATTCGAAAAAGGATCAGTAATTCCTGATCATCTGTTTGCAGGTAAAAGCTGATAGCTTTTTTTTTTTTTTTTTTTTTTAAGTTTTGCAATTTTATTCCTAATTTAATATCTCTAAGTAGGCTCTTAATCAAAATTTAGCCAATTCACCAATTTGGCTTGGATGTCTAGTTTAATCAGGAAATGTTTCACCTAGGCCCTGGTTCATTAATGAACTGACGTGCTTTGGCAGTAAATAGTTTTGCACTGTTACGCCTTTTCAGAATGTTCTCTGAAACATGAAAAATACAAAACACTTAATTTTACAACGTTTTTCTTTAACCTAGGTTGCTCCTTGCTTAAATGTTTTATCAAGACTGTTGTTTAGCAGTGACCCGGATGTATTAGCAGATGCTTGCTGGGCCCTCTCTTACCTTTCAGATGGACCCAATGATAAAATCCAAGCTGTTATTGATTCTGGAGTGTGTCGAAGATTGGTAGAGTTGCTGATGTAAGTCCTCTCTTTACCACCAACTGTCTTATGGTAGTGTTAATATTAATGAATTCAAACTGAGTTTTGTTTTTCACCTCAAGTTTGAATTTATTTCATGAGACATAATGAGCATGATCTCAGTCTGACACCTTTTCAGTTGCTTGCAAGGTTGCTTGGCTCCTGGGATTTTTCCAGAAAATGACAGTGAAAAATGCTTTCTCTGAAGTACTCCTTTATATTCAAAAAAAATTAATGTATCATTTCGTTTACGTGGAAGAATAGAACGGTAACAACTGAAGATGAAGCTTGAATTGTAACTTAATTTCTCAGCTTACATTTTTTTAGTTTTCTTGTATTTTGTTTCCTTACCTTTCTAGGAGATGTAGTTGAAATACGGAGTTCTTGAACTCACGAAGTCCAGAGGCAGGCTTGTGCTGCTTTTGAACTGTTCCAGTATATTGGTTTTATGTTTCATTATTTTCCTAGAAAGGGAGACTAAATCCCTGTGTTCACATGGGGACTACAGAGTAGGTCAGGGATGGTAGTTCCCAACACTGACAGTTGAGCACAGTTCCCTGTGAAAAGCTCATTTTAGCTGTCAGGAGAGGGTGAGATTGCTTTTTCGTATGTAGATGCTTTGGGACAACTGAATAGATTTCCTTCCCCCACACCCCAGATAGCTGAATATTGGAATGGGGGCTTCGGATACTGGCTTCTAGGGTTATTGATTTATAAAAGGGGGAAGTTCTCTTACCAAAGAGGGCTGCTAAGTATTAGTATGCAGCTAATTACACCCCTTTGATTTCTGTGGCTATTGGATGATGCAGGTTCTAGTATTGTATTCAATAATACTTGAGCTGGGTGAAATGAGTCTGCTGGACAGATGGATTGCTCTAAGTTATGTCATTCCATAGAGATGCCCTTTCACTGAATCAGCATTTGGTTGCATTTCTTAAACTTGGTTAAATAGGGGGAAATAGGATGAAGTAATGCTGTGTTTTCTATAGCTAAAAATTTAGCACCTGAAGTAAACCATTGTCCGCTGAAAATGCAAACTTATGCTGTAGGATTTAGTAATGCCAAGCAATATTTCTCTCCAGGCATAATGACTACAAGGTGGTATCCCCTGCATTAAGAGCAGTTGGAAATATTGTTACTGGTGATGATATCCAAACACAGGTAAGACTAGTTGATATAACAAAAATGAATTGTCAGGAAGAAAAACGGTTACAAAATAAAAAAAAAAAAATTAAAATTGCAATAAAATACATGTCTAATACAGGTATGTGTGTATATCAGTGAAGGAGGCTCTGTAGAAATCTATACCATTAATTTGGCAGTCAGTTTAGGCTGGTATTTTAATCATTAAATTACTGCAAGAATGAACATTTTCTTACAGCACTGTATGTAGTGGATTACTTCATTCTTGTATGGTACATTGAATGCTGATTTCCATTAATAATGAAAGTAACTTTTTTTCCCTTAGTGGGGGTTCAATTGTCTATTGTAATTCCCTTTTTCAAGTCTTCAGATGCAGTCAAAGTTCTCATTTTTCATAAGCAATACTCATACTTGATTTGTCCATGAATTTTGTATGTGATAGACTGACTGATGGAATTTGTTATAAAGATTTATATTTTAATTTTAAAAAATGGAATCGAGTTTGAAGCAACGCGGGGAAATTGCTAAGGTCCTGTTTTGCAGAAAAATGTTATCTGTAATGTGATCTATATATGTATATACCTACATACATACAAACCAATTTTCAATTTTCAAATTGTTTTAGGTGATTCTAAACTGCTCTGCATTACCCTGTCTCTTGCACTTGCTTAGTAGTCCCAAGGAATCTATTCGAAAAGAAGCGTGCTGGACTGTTTCTAATATTACTGCAGGAAACAGAGCTCAGATTCAGGTATAGCCTGTATATTAGTTATTTGGGTGGTTTTGTTTTCATTTTACTAGTTCACTTGATTTTCCTTCACAAGGAGAAATGAGTAGATGCCACATTGACTGTATTATTTGTTTTAAACCTGTCTTTGTTTAAACCTGTTTTATTTTCTTCTCGAATTAGAGATGAAAACGCTAGTTCTTGATGTCAGTTAAAATGCTATATGGTCTCCAATTACAGAAACAGTCTTTTTATAGAGACCGCAAACCCGAATAAAATGGCCAAAGTGAAGTTTTGTTGAGATCAAGTGAGGCCTGATCTCCAATTCAAAAACTCAGATTTAGAGCTTGTGTCACATGATTTTTCAACAGGTCTGTGTAGTAGGAAGTATACTATTCACCAAAGAGAAATCAACAAATTGCAATGTTGGAACAGTTCTGAATTTCAGTTTAGTGTTTCTAGTTAGCGTGGTGTCTTCTAATAAAACTGTTTCCTTTTGACATGAACAGGCATTGCTGACTTCTGTAGTGAGGGTATTAATCTTCTTGCCCTGTGTATACTAAATCTTTATTAATTATCGTTAAATATCCTCATTTAATCTCTTAGGCTGTTATAGATGCAAATATTTTTCCGATATTGATTGAAATTCTTCAGAAAGCTGAATTTCGCACCAGAAAAGAAGCAGCATGGGCCATAACTAATGCAACATCAGGAGGAACCCCTGAACAGATTAGGTAAGTTTGTGTATGTTGCTATTTTCTCTGCCCAAGTACCTTTTCTAAGGCATTTTTCTTCCTGCAATTGAATCCTGACAAACAGAGCAACAAAAATCTGAACACAACTGTAATTTCTTGAAGCTCTGTCTGCATTGGCTAAACATGTAGAAGTTCAGAAAAATAAGTAGAGTGTATGTAGTAGGACTAATAACAAATTGACTAAAGCCCTTGGGTTTCAGGGGTATTACGCCTAAAGCTTTCACAAGGTTATTTTCCAGAGTTGATATTATGTTGTCAAACACAATTTGAACAGTTATTGTACAGTTTCAGTGTTTGAAAATGGAAAACCTTGGGAGAGTTGTTTAGAAAACTTGTGCAATTGGATTGCATCTTTCTGTGGAGAGACTTCAGGAATTTTAGTGGTTTCTTTGTGCACTTTAAAGTCACTATCAGTATTATATTAAAGCAGATATCTAACTTTTTCCAAAATGGAGTTTAATTAAAATTCTACTCTCTGCAGCTATTAAAAATACTACAAGGAGTGGATTTTTTGAATAACTAGAATATAATGCTCTCTAGTTTCTCTGAATGTCATTAACATACTAACCGATTTGAATCAGTAGTTGATAAAATGGATTTTAAAATGATAGTGTTAAATATTGAATTTTAAAAGCCTGAAACTCCAGTTAGGAATATGTATGTTAAATTTTCTCATTAGGATAAAGTAGAATACTTATTCTATTTCAGACTAAGGTTATCTTTGTGTTGCATGTTTTAGAAATTTTTTGTTTTGGCCAATTCTTTTAACAAAATGATGACCAATGTGTGAGTGAGTGGCATATCAGAATAAATGTGCTGGTTTATCAGTCCTCCTTTCTCCACCTCCCCTGTTTTTCTGCTGTTCTAAAGGTATTTGGTAGCACTAGGTTGTACCAAGCCTCTTTGTGACCTCCTGACTGTGATGGATTCAAAAATAGTACAGGTGGCTTTGAATGGACTTGAAAATATTCTACGTCTTGGAGAACAAGAGTCTAAGCAAAATGGAATGGGCATTAATCCTTATTGTGCCCTTATAGAGGAAGCATATGGTAAGAAATTACTTATTGTACAGCTACGTACCTAAACTTCCCTGTTTCAGGTTCTAAAAACTGTTGTGAACCATTTTGAAATTTGTAGGTGAGTTTAATATACAGATTTTTAGTTCACGCATAAGTGGACATTCACGGAATCACAGAGTGGTTGGGGTTGGAAGGGACCTCTGGAGATCATGTAGTGCAACCCCTCTGCCAAGCAAGGTCACCTAGAGCATTAAATGATTACAAAGTAACATAGCATGGTGGAAAAAGCTGTTAAATGCAGAAAATGTTTGGATGTTTTTGTCTGCACTCAGTTCCTGAAATGTGCCTTAAGAGAAACATTCTCGGAAATATTTAACAAACACGTAGGTATTCTAGTCTATTGGAACCATGTTTTGCAAAAATTATCACCCAGTCCTAGAACAGTTTTATTTCTTCAGAATATAATCTGTCTGGTACAGTTTCATTACCAATAAGGATGCAAGATCAGAGGTTGTTTTACTTATTCCCAAAGTCAATAACTTTTTAGCGTAGTAAATACCGGTAATAGCAAGAATCCACTTCAGATGATAAAATTAATAAGTTTGTGGTTATTTGTGAAAGTATTTTGTTCTGTTTTTTTAAGGCTTGCGGAATTTAACCACATATTAAAAGCAGATTATTGAAACTAAAATTACATTTGTAGAATTTCATGACTGGATACTTCTGATTTAACAAAATGTATGCTAAAACTGGCTCATAATGAATCCAGCATTATTTATGGAGGTTTATCGTTTTGCCATTTCTGACAAGAAAAAAGCGGCAGGCATTTGTGTTTCACTCAACCAGAACTGTTATTAGCTGTTGTTATATTATATCTGACTAGATGGTACTAACTTTTCTGCAAAGTAGCCATTAAATCTGAATTCCCTGTTACAGAGTTGCATTTCTAAAATTAAGTGCATACCTGAAGAACCTACTTTGCAATCTAACATATAAGAGAAATAAGTACTGAATAGTTTAATGGAATTTATTCTGGTCCAGATCTCGAGTCTGTTCAAAATTTCACCTACTGAATGTCTAGGTCCTTTTTTTTTTTGTTGTTTTTTTTTTTTTTGCTTCACTAGTTGAGTAGACTACTGAAGCTGTAGAGAAAGTTCAGAAGGGGAAAGAGCTGATGACATCACCCTTATTTCTTTGCCCTCAGTCACCACCAGAAGGGTTTCTTACAAGCTCTTCCTAATCCAACGTAATTGAAAACTGAGTTATCTGCAATAGCTAAAAAGGAGTTCTGAGTCCTAACCTAACTGACCTCCAGGCACTTAACTCTGCCAGCAGAGCAGAGGTTATTTCCTCCTGCTTGCAAATGATAAGCCTTTTGAAAGATAGCATCTTCAAATAATAGAACTAAATTTGAAAAAAGATACCAGGCTGTGTCCGGTGACGACTCCATAATAGGAGATAGAATTTAGAGTTGTGGAAGACTGCAGGAGTAAAAGAAAAGAAATAGGGATATTGTTTTATGTTATCCTGACTCCATGCATATTTGCTTTCTTTGTACATAAGGAATATTTCTTTGTAGATACAATAGCTGCCTCCTCAGCTTAATTGATATTCTTTTAGTATAGTTTTAAAACTAGTTTGGACAACAGAAGGTGCTGCAGAAAATGAAACCTAGAAATACATGGGTTAAGAAATTCAGTAATTTATCCATTAGGAGCATTTGGCATGGAAGAAAAGGCATGTTACTTTGCAGAAAGAATGGGAGGGAGGAAAAAAATACTCCATTATTTGTGAAGATCATTGATATTGAATGAATTCAGATGGTTTGGGGTTGCTTTTTTTTTATATATATACTTATAACCTGTTTCCCTTTGTATTCATTATTCTTCTGAAGCAACTAGATTTTGAAAATGTTTTGTTTTGAATTTAGGACTAGATAAAATTGAATTTCTTCAGAGGCACGAAAACCAAGAAATCTACCAAAAGGCTTTTGAACTCATAGAGCATTACTTTGGTGTTGAAGAAGAGGATTCCAGTATTGCACCTCAGGTGGATGAAAGTCAGCAGCAGTTTGTGTTCCAACAGCAGGAGGCTCCAATGGAGGGGTTTCAGCTGTAAACTATTAAAGTGAAGACAAGCATAAAATGTAAACACTTGTAGGTTTTTTTGTTTTTGTTGTTGTTTGTTTGTTTGTTTTTCCAGAGTTCTTTTCTTTATGGCCAAAGTTAGAGAAGTTGAATATGTTTTGCAGAAATAGATGAAGAAAGCAGCTCATGCACTTTTATATATCGTTAGATACAACTGTTCTTTGTTTTGTATTTGTGTTTTTTCATTCTCATATGTACAGAAAACAACTGTGAGTAATCATGTCTAAAGTAAACCATTATATGTGATTTAACAAGAACTGTTAAGCTAAGACTTGGTAGGATTTTAGGCAGTGGTTCTGAATTTTTCATGTAGTATCAAACTGCATATCAGCAATACAGTTACTGACAGTTGCATTTTTGGCAGTAGGCTTGACTTGCCCAGTCTATCAAATCTACCTCTTGTATTGAAGCAAAAACTTTGCTTCAGAACTAAGGCATGAAATAAAGATGAGCTTGTAAGAAGCTGAATTGGAATGTGAAAAATATTTATTTAAATTGTGAAACTTCATACATTGCTTACAACACACTGTTGGAATTTATTTATAAAATGTATTTAAAGACATAATAGATATATATAATGCTAATTACACAATATAATGAATATATTTCTGATTTATGTGGGAAGAGGACTGTTTCAGAGGTTTTCAAATTGGACTCAGCCGAGAGCTTGCTGGCCATTTGATGCTTGCTCTATAATTAAAGCTGCTAAATGGCATTAGAAGTCAGCCACAAGTACAGTACTTTGCTGTGGAAGCAGTTGCTGTAGTTACCACAAGAATGCTGCAATTACGAATGATAGAGATGGTCATTTGCACAGTTGGAAATACAAAGCAGATGGTTTACAGCTGTCTCCTGCCAAACACCACTTTAGTTTGAGAAACATTGCAACGTTTGCCTCTCTAGTAACAGTAGCTTCTTAAAAGTTGAGACAGTAGGTGTTGTGTTTTTGACCAAATACTGCTCCCGCCACTAACTTGGTTTTCTTTTGGTAAGAATAGAAATACTGCAGTGAAGAATGAACAGAGAATCACTCCAGCTGAATGAAAATTTGTTGTACTGTAAATAGCATTAGGTATGTGGACACCAAAACTAACTAGAAGTTACTGTATTCTAAATATTTAGGCTCTACAATACACAGTGTTTGCTGTTTAAACACTAAAAGAAACAATTCTAATATTCACATTAACAGTTTTGAATACAGAAAAATGTGTGCTGTGCTTGGACTTGCATATAAATAGTGTTTCTGGAATATTAGTAGTATGTCTCACTTGGAGAAATTAATACTTTGGGTTAACTAAAGTATGATTTTTACCTGTAGTTAATGTATTAACATCAAACTCCTGGGTTAAGTGAAATCTTTGACGTATGACAGCATTTAGTACTTCATAAAAAGTTGCAATTCAAACATCAAATTACTTATCCCATGGCACTGTGTTTGTCACTAAACAATATTTTAATGCACTGAAAAATACAGGTTAAAGGTGGTATCATTTACAGTACCATTTTATATTTAGAATTTTTTTATGTGCAAGTTAAGATTCTAAGGTGTTTCACTTTGTCACAGCAATATATACTATATTGTATTTGAATGTGGGACTTGAAGTGGATTTTTTTAAGATTAATGGTCAGTTTTGACTAAAATGTAACTGGGAGGAAAGAAATCTCTTTTTGAAGTCTTTTTACTGGAATTTAGAGGTGTGAGAAGTGTGTATATAGGAGTGCTGTTACTTTATGAACTCTGGATAATGAGATATTTTAGCAAATGACACTTTAAACCTAGATTTGTACAGCATACAACAATTTTGAATAGTGTGATAATACTGAGTACAGCTGCCAAATTTTCATATAATGTTAGATGATTGTATTTCCGCCCTTTTTACTCTTACAGTTTTAGGTTTTCATATACTGACCTTCCTTCCCCCCATTTGTTCAAAGTACAGGGTAGTGATCATGGAAATCAACCAGGATTACTAGTAAGTGCTGAATTTCAATGTTCTTCTAGTGTAAAAAAAAATTATTCAGGTAACAGGGTATTCCATTGTGTCTAACAAACTTGTTTTGATAATGTTACATAACCAGCTGTGCCTGCTTTTTATTTGGAAGACCCTGTAAACATTGCATTTCTAAGCCTCTCTAACTTAAACCAAATCTGAACTATAAAAATCTTGATTAAAAGACTTGAAAATTTAAAGAGGGGACATTTAAAGTATTATATTTGTTTTGAAAGAATGTCTTCAGTTTTGTGGATATATTAATCTGTCTGAACAGTTAGTGACTGCACTTTATGCATTTAGATAAATGTATTTCATGCCTCTGATATATTTAAGTGTAATAGTTTAGAAGGGAACTAAAATTGATGGACTTTGGCTAACGAAACCATTAATTAAGCTCAACACTTGCTTTACCCTAAAGTTGTTAAAAATAAATAAATAAAAATCCTTAGTTATTCTTTAAACTATAAGCATACAAGATGGCCTTTCCTATTTTATCATTGGATTTATTTCACGTTTTCATTAAAAGCACATTAATGAACAGTATAAAGCCAGAGATGATGTCTTACAGTCAGCTCTGGTGTAGTCATTTGCACGTAGGGGTGTGAACACGATGATGTTGCCTAAACAGATGAAAACAGTGTGGGGGAAAAAAAGTAACTGAGAAAAGCATTTTGGCATTTTATGATATACTGAAGTGCCCCATCATTTACAAAGTCTGTTTCAAAATACAGGGTTTTGGTTTGGGGGTTTTTGGTATTAAAAGGGTACCACTTGTTCTGCTTAAATGTGAATACCAGCTAGCTAATCTATGCAACTATGCAAAGCATAAGATTTTTTTTTTCAGTTCCCTACTCTTGATACACTGAATCTTATCTAATTTCTTCATCATTGCACTTTTGTCTGAGGACTGGTTCAAACAGCTTTTTAATTTTCTAGTATTTGCTTTAAACACTGTTGCTAGCAGCAATCAGAAAATAGTAGTAATGTTGGCACAGAAATAAGTTAGCTGTAGAACAAGTTTGCAACTGGAAAATATTTATTGTCAGGTCTGTCTTTAAAAAAAAAAAAAAAAAAAGATGCACTATTGTCTTTCCTCTGTGATTATTTCTCAGTTGGTTTAAACTTATTGAATTGTACAGCTGAGGATTTTTGTAATAGGTCTACCAATTGATATGTGAAGTGTAACTATGACCTCAAGAATTCACTGAAATCTGGAATGAGAAATTTCAGTTACTTATGGCACAAAATCTTCATACAATGTGTAGAAACTAACATACCTATATTAACTTCAGATAGTAATAGTGCATCTTTAAATCCAGGCCAAAGGCCAATTACTGTAACAAAACATGAGTAGTATGCAATATTATGGAATGTTAAATCTCCAAATACCATACAGAAACAATAAAACCTATTTTACAGAAGTTTATTGTATGTATTTAGTGTTTTAATAAATGCGGCTTCTTAAACTAGAAAACACAAATGCCATTTTGAATCCAACATTGAGGCAAATGAATTCAAAGTGGCTGTTTTGTGCACTGTAAAACTATGCACTATCACCAGACACAAAACTTTTTGTTTTAAATATATTTTGTAAATATCTAACCAACTATATACTTGTATGATAGTCACAGCCCTGTCTTCACATGCAGAACTGATCTCTTCTTTGGGGAATTTTCATGAAGTTTATAAGGGCCTGAGAATTTGTGGAATTATCAGTCTGTTTCCCTTGCCTTCACTTGCCCAAACGTTCTCCTCTCATCATGTAAGATTTGAAATATTCTCGCTAAATTTGCTATTTACTTAAAATTGCCAGAGTGAATTGCATGTCTCATTTTTGCAATTTCAGTACTTTCACTTTGGTACTGCTTGGTCTTTGCTGTATTTAACCTTTCATTCAAAAATACAACTAATTTTTCAGTAAGGAACTTTATCTGTGTAACAGAGCTCCAATTCAAGCCTGGAAGAAGGGTTTTAAGGCAGACAGTGGAAATTTGGCAAGTCCCTTACCTTCCATTCTCAGGAAACTACCTCATCTCCTTTGAAATTAATTACTGGTTTTAATCATATGCAACCGATCTCTTTTATTAAAGACCTCACTTTCTTTCTGTGATCTTGTAACTACTATTGCTAGCTGCAATGTGCGTAATGCTGCCGTTGTCCACTTATTGGTGAAATTTACTAACCGTTCTTGATCACAATTAATTTTGCTCCTACAAGAGCATTTGGCATCTCACATGAAGTTACTTTGTCTTCGACTCCGCTGCTAGTGCGGCCTCTTGCCGCCACTTGGCCTTCTTTGCCAAGTTCCAGCTTGTTAAGGACTCGTGGCGTGCAGCAGCCTGCAGAAGGAAAATACCTCCTTAAGAGTGATGTTATGAATAACCATGCACCTCCGGGAAAGCTACCCAATCTTGGGAACAACCACCAACTTAAAACTTTATTTCTGGGATAACAGGAATATTACCTAAAACTATAGCAGCTGTTAAGTTGCTGCTCTTTGGATTTATCTACATTAACTTTTCACAGAACTATGGTATTTCTAAACATGCTACATGTTAGCTAGCAACATACTCACCTTTTTTGCTGAAGCAATCACTGCAAAACACGCAACAATTGAAAGGCCAATCATGATGTAACAAGCTTTAACTCGAGCTTTGTTCCTTGCCCTGTCTAGCATCTCTGGCCTGCAATTAAAGTTTTTGAATTGAATCATTAAAAAACTGTGAAGCATCTCAAAACATCACAAGCATCACCACTGCAGAGTAAAAAATAGATTAGCTCCTAAAGCAAGCATCTTCAGATTGCTGTAATGATTATTTTTTTGCCACCCAAAAGCTTTGTATTTTGTGACCCTAATCCATTTCCAATGGAAAAACAACCAGTAATGGATATAGGAAGATTTTAAGCTTGGGAAAAAAAAAAAAAGTTTGCAGGTGTAGTAAATATTTGCACTTAAATACTTGGGGTAAATATACCAGAAATCACACCTTAGGATCTATATAAACATAGTGAAGTGTGAGGGATTTTGTCTACTTTAAACTGATGGAAGAATATATGTGGTGTTAACAAGATGTGATAAAAGCAAGTTCCTTGATTATTCAAAATAATCTTTGTAAATGAATTGCTATCATACTTAACCTGTTAAGATAGTGTCCTGTATACTGTAGGTTAGGGACTTTACATACTTGGATATGTGATTAAAACAGTTTGTACTGCTCCAAGCTAGAGTTTTTAGTCAGTTCTTTGAAAAAGCAGCAGTTTTATTGTTTAAAGTGGGCGGCTGATGTCAGTCTCCTCACAGTTACAGGGACACATACCTAAAGATTATTTTTCCTCGTCATCAAAAGCAAAAGTAATGAAACCTGCCCTTGCTTTTGGCTGCAGTTGCTGTACGAGAGGCATTCTGCAGCCCAGCAAGCTCCGTTGGTGCAGCTCCCATTCACGCGCTTTTCAGTTCTGAGAAGCGGGCTGCGTGCTCCTGGGGACCAGGAGTGCGGGAAGTCTCCCCATCAGTGCAGTTGTCACAAGACTTTCAGCTAAGCCATTTTCTGCGCCAGACATTATGCTTGGGAGTACTGTTTGTATGATGTTCCATTCTAGTGCTACGCTACCCCCATGCCCAACAACACCTGCACACACACTGACGTTGTGCATGGCAGGTTTCTCCTTGAGAACTGCCAGTGCCTGCAGATTTAAGTCGCCGCTTTTGCGTTGTGCGGCAGTAAACACAACATCTTTAAAACAAACCGCACAACAGACTAGTGCAGAAAGCCATTAATCCATTAATCTAGAATCCATTTGTAAGAACAAAAGCAAAACTGTCAATATTATTAGTCTGGCTTATTAACCTAATTGCATTTCATAGTGCACTAATTGAAACTCTTCTGAAGCAGATTTTCACTTTCTTTTGCTTACTGCCTCTGCTTTAAGGAAAACAGACCTTATTATCGTCTCTAATTGCACATCAGGGCCTGTGTTACTCAGTCCTTCATCAAGACCCTGGTTAAACCTGTGCCAAAGTCAATAACAGCTGTTTGCTGTTGTTGTTTTACATACCTTGGCTAAGGGCTGCGGATTTGACCCTTAGAACAAGATATCTTCAGCAGCTAGAGTTTGTTCACAGGTAACAGTATCTTGCAATTCCTTATTTTCTTAACAGTTAAAAGCAGTGACACAGTTCAGCTTCAATGTCTCAAAATTAGCTTCTTTTAGAACATTATGATGGCTTCTAAAAGATGTTGCTCATGCAAAAAGTGGTGACACCTGTCAGGCCAGAAGCAAGTGATTTGTGTGCGGGTGTGTGCGTGTATGGATTGGCAGAGGCGCGTGCCTTTACATACACCTCTCTGTGATTTCAGTAGTCCAACCAGTCAAAGCTTTTACAGCTTCTGAGACCTGCCTGGACCTTTCTCTAAGGGAAGATGGTGGGATAAACACGGAACAAGAGATGTGGGACCATCTAGAAAGCTGCTGCCCAGCTCGGGAAACAGCAGCGATGCTGTCAGGAACAAACGGCAAGAGAAATGGCTGGAGGATGCGCTTGCTGCTTTGCATGGCTCTGTATGTGATGACGAAAAGTGGTGTCCCGGAGAGAGACACCGTTGTACCTACCATACCCTAAGAAAAAGGCAGCGGTTGGCATTGCAGGGGTGTCATACTTTCCCTTGGAGAACAGTAACTTTCACCAAGTTGATGTGAGCAGTGGATCAATGAGAGACTGAGATTATGTCAAGTACTCATTTTTCCTTGGATTTTGCCTTGGTGAATGAGTGTGTGTGGGTGTTTTTCTCATAACCTCTTTATTTTTTTCCCCTCAAATTCTTCTTCAAGCTATAATAAATCCTAATTTGGTTGATGTAATCATCATTCCGGGACTCCCTTAGAACCGTTTATGGGAGATAAAAACAGAACATACAGTTTACTGATAACATCCTTCTCTGAGTACACATTAGGAATAAACAAAATAAACAAGCCATTTTATATGTATGTATGTATATATATATAAATATATATACTGACTATATACCCACATATATATCTATGACATAGGCTATCTACTCAGAAGGATCCAATTCTTAATAGCAGGCTCTGAGGACTCCAGTAAAGGACACTTTTTCGTTCTAACCTATAACCAGCTCAGGAAACTCTCCTACCCTCTAATTTGTTTCGACGTTTTCAGTGTTGAAGCTACTGGCTGGCTCAAACCCCCCAGAAAAGTTCCAGCTCAGGCGCACCCCACCTCTTCCCTTCAGCTCAGCGCTACCTTCGGACTACGCCGGCACACTTACGGGATCCTCGGAGGAATCTCTTCTTCCGTCTTGAAGCGGCCGGTCCACAGGAGGATTTTTCTGTCGAACTTGGAAGGTTTGTAACTTGCAACCACCTTGTGAGCCTGCTCAGCTTAAAGACGAGAAAGAAACACCGCATCACGCCGTGCACTGGGTGGACAGGGAACCCCTCTCGTACTGCCCAGCCGGTCGCTGGGGCAATAACACGCTCGGAGCTCTCTCTG
>VXAA01000246.1:588927-626871 GCA_013399115.1 Anseranas semipalmata
CCCCGGCCCCGGCCCCAGCCCCGCCCCGAGGGAGGGGGCCGGGCACAGCGCCGGCCCTGGAAGCGCTGAGGTCGAAACAGCCGGTGCAGTACAGGTGACAGCGTACCCCAGTGTCCCAGCCAAAATACTTCTGGCGCAGCGACCAGCAGATGCTTTCACATCTGCCAGCCAGCGCCAGAACCCCCGCGGCTTCCGAATGCGCTGCTGATTAATACCACAATAAGTGACATGCTCCCCTGGAGGCTGTGAGCAGCGGAACGGAGGGAGCCCCGTTCGCCAGGGGTGCATCAAGCGGTGGCAGCTTTCAAAGCCCCGAGCTCAGCGTGGAGGCGCGAGTCTGAAGCCTTGGATCGTTTGTGAGCCAAAACCTCGCTCCCTCTTTTCAGCGCAGAGCCTGATGTAGGCAGCTCTTTCTAAAAGCGAGTTGCTGAGTAGGGAAAATCACGATTCTTTTCACCAAAATGGGGTCTAGCATCCTTGATATTAATTAAAAAAAAAAAAAAAAAAGTGTGTTTTGAACAACATCTCATTCTGGAAAGATATTCATTTCTCATTCTAGAAAGATATTCAAGAAAAGTATTTTTTATTCAGTAAATAGTCCCATGCTGATGTTTTCTTACACATAGTTTCCATTCTGAAATTATTAAAATAACAAAAAGTCCTTATTATTGGAAAACCATCAAAGCCATTCCAACAACTCATACCAAATAGGAAAAAAAAATATCTTCCCACGTTCTAATTCAGAATAAAATTTCTTCCTGCAAATGAGACATCCTTCAAACAGAAAACCCCATTTCTCTGAGCCCTGTATAAAAGCCACACACTGGCTTTCTCTTGCCTGTTAAAAGATAACAGAGAGGAAGAACACGCACCTCTCTGCACACACACAGAGCCACTCCGCCCTCTTTCAGAAAGTCCCTGGGGAGACGGAGCAGCACCAAAAGAAATGACCTAGAGGATGAGCCTGGGGTTATGGTCTGCCCGTAGCCCTTCCTGCTCAACCAGAGAGACGTAGCTTCAGGTAGCGTTCCTTGTCCCTGAGGACCCAGCTGGGAAGGGTGGGAAAAGCCGGCACAGTTGGGGCTGGTCTGCTCAGCTCCACACGTTGTGAGCAGCATCCCAGATCCTGCCCCTCACCGCTGGTAATGCTGGCAACCTGCACGCTCAGCATTGCAGCTGCTCCAGCCGCAGTCAGCACAAGTGTGGGGAGCTGAAGAAAGCAGTTCCCAGCTCCCACCAAGGCACGGCAGAGCAGAGAATGGCTCTGAAGATCATGGGCAGATGGAAGACACCTGTGCAGGTAGAGCTGCTGACATCCTGAGGGAATTATGCCCTGGAGGAGAGGACTCGAAGAACTTGGTGACCTTCACAGTCTTCATTCTCTCTAAAGATGTTGTATAGTGTTTGATATTGGCTTCAGAGTGCATTATTCAGTATAAATACAATGAATGGCATAAAACCCCAACAGGCTGAATAGAGCAGCCTCCCACAGACTTCAACAAATAGCATTTCTACGCTTGACTTCTCTGGACAGCACTGTGTTTGGGGGCCATGTGTCCTCTCTATCACTTTCAGGGATGAAAAACTTGAAGATGGACACTTACATACTTTAGCATTGTGACAATTTGTGTTGGGATCTTTTCAAAGTAAGAAAGCAGAGCATGCTTTGAGCCAGAAAGAAGAGCCAACCTCTTCAGCCCCACACAGTCCAACCAACACAGACATTTAAAGACGTATGCAACACAGCTTGGTATCTCTTTTTTTCTGCCAAGACTAGCTAGCAAATCTGTTACATCCTCTTGTCTAGGTCAGGCTGACTGTGGCTGGAGAGGCAGACATAGCACATGGAAGTCATTAACAGAGGAAACTTGGTGGCACTGCTGAAGCGGACAAGAAGTTTGTATGCAGTGGAGAGGTTCCCAGGAGGATGAGACATGAGATGTATTTAAAACTAGATCAATCAGAAGAACAAAACAATTTTTTTTTTTCCACTTTCATGCCTGTTCTTTCATGCTCCTCCCTTGAAATTCTGCTACATGGGATGCCTGTCCTTAAAGATTACCTCTATAGACACCTTCATAGTGCTATCACCCGCTCAAGGCACTTTCCTCTTTGTCCTGTAGGGGGAATCGCCCTACCATACTTGGCTGTCAACCTGAAGGACATTTGTAAGAAGCTCACTGAGATCTACCGGCTGGAAGCACTGCACAGGTGGGTGTATTGCTGCAGTTAAACCAGAGTTCATAGGGAGAGGTAAGGAAATTAAGTAAGCAAGCTCATTTTTAAATAACAACATGGCTTTAATCATCCCCTTGTTCAAGGCAAGATATGCTCACCACTTTTGAAAACAACAAATATAAGTACAACGTTCTAGCCAAATTAGCTTTTCTAACCAGCTTAGCACTGAAAGTGATTGTGTGATATAAGCTTTGTTTTCCTCTTTTGGGGAGAGACTTTCTGCTGCACTGGCAGCCAAACTGTAAGAATTTTAACCTTATCATACATAGCTTCATATTCCGAACAGTACTCATAACAAGTGATGTATAAATAGCATTTATCATCTAAATATACGTGTATAAAACTTCGTTCTTTTAATCAGCTACAGAAATTACATAACTGATCAAATATATATGTAAATTGAACCCTTGCCATTTAAATTACTTTAAAATGTCTTCACAGATACACATGACATACATGTCTACGTCAAAGTAATTTCATCACCCGTGTCCATTGCTGAAATATGATCTATAGATATTTTTAACAAAATCTGAGTAGGAAAATCATATAGATATGTGTTGCAACATATAAATAGAAATTATAGAAAAATAGATATATTGTCCATAATAATGTATTATGTCTGTGTAACACCAAGTCTACTGAACTTCATTTTGGCCTGCCAGAGTATCCTATTATTCCAGACCTAAACAGAAGCATGGACAAAACTGAAGAAGTTAGCATCCCTGCACAGTAACATGCATAGAAGTTAAAAATGCAAACCAGAGTTTCTATGGTCCAGGCTTGGGGCTTTATGAACACAGAGAAGGGTTCTTCCCGGTCCCGGACTGGCAGCACAGCTCTGCTGTTCAGCATTTGAAGAAGCCATTCCCTTCCAGCCTGGCTGTGGGACAGCACCCACGGGAAAGCCGTGGCCTTCTCAGCTCGAGAAAGACTTGGCCATTCTTTGACTTAGAGATGTGGTACGGATGTTGTCCACAGAAAAATTCCTCCTTCTTGGAGCGTGCCTCTTGCGCAGAAGATGCTGCATAGCTATAGTCATGGAGCTACAGAGACTCTTCCAGTGCAGCTGACAGCAGTTCATTCCTGTGCAATTTCAATGTATTGGAATAGTGCATTGTCACGTTCTTGTCGAAAAGCAGCTTTTTTTTAACACGTATCCAAAAAAAAAATTCCCAGGATGCATTCATGTTGATTCCGGTCATTACATTATTTATGCTAATGCAAGGAATAAATTAGTGTTCATAAGTTTTGAACTAAGAGCACACCTGGGGACAGGCATCATGGCTACTCTCTCCACATGCATCACAGGAGGTGCATGAGATGAATCAATGTATTTTCTCTGAGTGTGGGTAAAAAGTAGATGAACATACATATAACTACAGAGCTCCAGAGAAAACTTTAATTTTTATATAGACCTGTCTCTAGTTCATTATGACCCTGGTAAATACAAGGAATTTTGAAAGTTGCTGTAGCACTCATCTGGAATAAGGTGTCTAATTTGGGGCACAGAATTTAAAAACAAACAAACAAAAAAAGTATTCACCTGTACCAAGTGAAAATGGTTCATGAGAAGGGAAAGCCTATCATAAAAGCGGAGACTAAAGGACTAGGCTTGTTTATCCTAGCAAACAAAGGCTAGGAGAGGGCCTTGTTTGATCTGTAAAACAGATCCAGGTGGGAAGAAAAGTTCCTTAAGCAATGGGCAGCAAAGACATAAGAAAAAGTGGATGTAAGCCCATATGTCCGTGCCTACTTGTCTGTGAGAAGTAAGACCTTCCTAATGCTTCTGCCTGGCTTAGAGAAGCGAAGTCCTGGGAGAGGCTCCAGAGGGTTTGTGTGAGCAGGACAGAGACGGGAGGGAGATGCTGGAGGGGACTGTGCCTGCAGGAGCAGGGGCTGGACACTGTGCTCAAGGAAAGCCTTTCAAGCCTATCAATAAGTAACTGCTTAAGTACCAGAGGCATTTCGTGTGGTCTGCTCTCCTTGGGGGGTACCAAGAGGAGAGAGACCTGAAAGAGAAATGGCTCACTAAAATGGCTTTTCATCTTCTAGTACTTCAACACTGCCCAGTCATATGCTGGACAATCTTTTCCTGGACATACTCCTTGCTGCACTTTTAGGAAGAACTTTCTCTTTTATTAGCCTCTGCCCAGGCACTTGAAAATGGCAGTTTCCATTCGCAGAGTTCTTCTCAGCTTTACATGAGTCTGAGATAGTAGCTCGGGAGCTGGAAGACTTTGAATCCAAGGAAATCTGACTAATAGCAATGCTGCCTGCGCTCTTGGAAGAGTACGTATAAATCATCTTGAGAAAGGCAGACTTTGTATTTGTTTCTTGCTTGTAAATTATGATATAGCACTTAGGGAGAAACGTGCAACAGAGAATCCCATAATTGGATATCAAAACAACAATGATTTCCACTGCTGGCAGGTATTTGCCAAAAGTGGTTGTGTAGACAGGGATAAATACAATCCACGCTATAAAGTAGATTAGCATGCCAAAGGTTATGAACTTAGCTTCATTGTAGTTCTCTGGTAACTTCCTACCTTTAAAAGCAAATATGAAGCAGATGAAGGCTAGAGCAGCTATGTAGCCCAGCATAATCCCAAAAGCCACAACAGAGCCCTCATTACACTCCAGAATTATTGCTCTTGGAATCGAGAAATTTTCCTGTATGAAAGGTGTCCTAAATATTAGCCAGAAGGTGCAAATGATAACTTGAACCCCAGTGCAGGTGACCACAATGGGAATAGGTTTATATGCACATTTCAGGAAATTCTGCAGCTTGGGATCAAAGCTGAAAGCTAGTAAAATTTTTAGTGACTTTATTAAAATACATGAAATGCAGAGTGCAAAACTTACACCGAAGAGGGCTTGCCTAGTTTTGCATTTGAATTCTGTGGGTTCACCTATGAAGAAGACAGTGCTCAAAAAAATGCAGAAGTGGCTGAGGAGGATAATATAGCAGACGGTTAAACCCCCAGATGCCTTGACAACCGGTGTGTTCAAGTTTTTAGTAAATATGATGCTGATGGAGAAAATCAGCACAACCCCAAAACCAGAGAGGAGAAGCAGGAAAATAGCAAACCAGTCAGTCCAGCTGAGGAACTGGATCGTCTTCCTGTAGCACATAGTACTGTTCACGGGAGCCCAGTAGGTTTTGTTGTGGCACCGGTAGCAGTAATCCATATCTGAAAGCAGAAAAAATTAAGATAACTTTGGAACCCGAAGTAAATCTGATGGCTCTGCCGGCTGGTGCCGCAGTCCCGGTGGAGGAGCTGTGGGCCTGGGGAGCCAGCGGGGGCCAGGCCGGCGTGAGGTGCAGCGGGCCTAGGCCCTGCAGCTCCCTGCAGCTTCCTGGCCACGGGGAGCCCCGGGCAGGCACGCTGAAACCGGGTGATGGTTTGGGATTGAATGGCTTGTCCGCCCCGAGTGGAACCGCGTTTCTTCCGTCTGCCTAGCTCGACAAGAAAAACCATACTTTCTTTCCTCAGACATCTTTTGAAATGCAACAGCAAGAATGAACGTTGCTATAGATTATGCTTTTACAGGTTACTTTTCCTGTAAAATTCCTATTCTCTGATAGGGAGAAATTTCACAATTATTTGAATAAAAAAAAAATGATAAAATGTAATTTCTTTCTGATAACTATCAACATTTTAAAAGCACATTGTACCCCAAATTTCTAAATTCCATCTCTCTCCTCCTTATTTAATTTTCCCCTCTTAAAAACCTTATTCAAACTATAAATGAACCAGTGGTAAAGTACACATCAGATTTGATATTAAGAAATACTATTGTATGGTCATATCAAACTTCACAGTTCTCCCAGTTAAGACAAAAAAAAAGTGCTGGCAAGCAAAATAAATAACCCTGGTACTTCCATTGGGCTGGCTGTACTGCAGAAAGATACAGAAGCAAGGCTCTATTTTTGTGAGAATTGGTCTCCCTGAAATATCAGCCAGACTTTCCATCCAAATAAAGGATAATGTTAGTCAACTGGAAAATCTGATTGTTTTAAGTCTGGTCTTCTAAGAAACATTTCAACCAAGTTTTGCACGCTGAAGACTGTTCTTCCCTTTCATATTTGTGAAACCAAGCATAAACATATGTTTTAATCTCATTCCAAAGATATACCCAAGGTTGCCAAGGCTCATTATACACAAACTAAACCATTCTATTGATCTCTGAATAAGCCTTTATTTGGATCACAATTCTTACCTGTTTGATTGCTGTAGTGGTTTTCCGGGCAGTAAACACACTCATAGCAGCATGTGTGTGGACTTTCTGTAACCTTTTTCATCTGTCCTGGTCTGCAATGGTGGGAGCATGTTGACCGAACCTTCTGCAGTGAGAAGGGAGTGAAAAAAACAGCTGAGGCTACTATGAACTGTTAAAATAACCCTCCAATAGTACTATGATTTGAACTTTCTTTTTGTATCTAACCTATTTTAAGGGAATCTGAAAGTGATGTTGTAAAAAGGCATTGAAGGCTCTGTGTTTCTTGCATTTTCTCCACAGACTCAGAAAGTGACAGGATGGGGCATTATCTACCTGATAATTTTATTTTTTGGCCCTAAATCAGTGGGATTGTCTATACATTTAAAATCCAGATCCAAGTTTCTCGTTCAGTTTTGAAACTGGAAGTTAGACTGCTGGGATCCAGACCCAGAGAAAGCCCAGAAGCCTCTGAGAGGGGATTCAGGTGGGCTACATCACAGCTGCTCTGAGCCCGGGGCGTCCCCCCGGTTCTGCAGGTGCTTTGCACCACAGCTCCAACATGCCTCCCCCGTGGCACATCACCCCTGAATTGTCAAGCACCAATCTCAGGAGTGTGGTCAGGGCCTTCTCTCAAGGCCTGAGTTCAGGTATTTCTTCCAAAGACAAGTTTCATAAAAGGGAGAAGCAGTCCTTAGGGACACTGTTGTTTCTTCTCCCTCCAGGATGGGGCTCACAAGCAGATGGAGGCATTTCTTGCCATCCATGGCAGTGCCACAAACAGGGACAAGATCCTTGGCCTTTCCTATCAGCTGAGGCTACACACAGAGACTATATTCAGCCCACATAGTAAACAGCCTTTCCTCTGTCCTATTAGCCATGAGTGCTTTGCAGCACAGCCACATTCAGTTGGAGCAACACAATAAACCAAAGCCTTCACCCATGCACAGATGACATTATCCAGCTGGAACTGGCTGGGGCCACCCACCAGTCCTGCCCACACCGGTGCCAGGTCTCCAGATGGTGCCACCTACCTCGTACACTTGTAGTTGTGCTGAACCCAGCTCTAACAGGAGTAAATAATCAACAAGACTTTTTTTTTTTTTCAACATTAAAGTCAGCAGATATGAGTCTTCATGTGCAAAATAAATAGTTGTCTTGCATAAGAGAGGGGACATTTATAAGTAGTCATTTGCTATTTTAAAACCCCATTTCAAGATTCTGGAATAGCATTCTTAGGACAGACATAACTTAGGAAACCTCTTAGGAGCATTCTGGAGAAATAACTCAATGTCAAATCACTGAGACTGCTTATAGACTCAAGTAATTCTTAAAATGCATAAACGTAGTTGAATATATCCAGAGAGGATGCTTTACTCTGAAAGGAGAACATGAAAGTACATGAGAGATTTCTAGCTGACACATACTTCAGTTGCAAATACCAGAGGAAGAAGAACACATGTGAAGCAAATTTCAGGTGTTATGTCAGCAAACTGAAAGTTACCTTTAAGTCCAGAAATTCTTTTTTTTTCTCCTCATCCTCAAAGATAAAGTCACCTTGTTCTGGGTCATATTCTGCCATAGTGATGATTTCCATGCGGCCATCAATTTCTTTCCAAAGAAGTACATCATAACTACTGGTCAAATCTCCTTTGGAGTCAAACTTGATTTCTTTATCATCATCAGTGACTGCAACTTTTTTAAGTTCTTCAAGGAGCTGAACATAAGTAGAAGAAATGATGACACACATCAATATCATTTCAGTGTCTTAGACTCGATAGTTTCACATCTGTATGATAATATCAAATGAAAAAAAAAAACAACAACATTTTTTTAGGAGTGAAAAAATCTTAAAAGGGATCTGTAAAATTGTTAACCTGACATCCTACACAGATTTACATTATTCTGACAATCCTGTTGACTTTAAATAACTGTTAAGCACAAATAATCATTTCTTAACTCTATGCAATATGTACAGATACCTATGGTAGTATTTTTCTTTCTAGGCTTGGAAGTTTTGGTACAATGATGGGAAAGAAAAGATTTTACTTGCAGGAAACAATGGCCTTTTGGAAATGCCCTTCTTATAAAGAATGATGGTGAATGATGCTCCTGTTGTTACTATAACGTCACCAGAGCAGATCTGGGCAACGTTTCCTTCCAGAGTAACCTCCCTCAGTGTCTGGAAACGTCTACGTTAGCATTGTTTTCAGCTGTGACTCTGATACTGTGTATTGCAAGGAGGGACTCCAAGTTGTGAAATGAACAACAGATGCCAGTTTGCTCAGATGAGGTGATACATGGCACAATGGCAACAGGCAGCAAGGCTATATTTGATAGATGACAGGAAATATCAAAGCAAGTACTCTTTGATAAGACAACTGTCCAGCTCCTCACAAACAGCCAGATTAAAAAGTTGTCCTTCCTAGAGAAGGACAAGTTAAGGGACATGTTACCCACTCCCAATTCACACACAGACCATAAAAGGTCTTTCATTAGTTACCATGGCTCCTAATTGAAGCAGTCTTTATCCCTTTGCAGGCCTAAACATTTTTAGTAACAGAGGTTAATTAATGAGAAAAAATCCAAGGTTTTGGTGAACGGCTGAATTTAACTGCCCTTTGAAAAGCACACTCTTACATAGATCCTTGCGTGATAGTTGTAGAATTTAAAGAAAATGCTGACAAATATATGACTTACAAAGGCTCTGGCATATATATGTATAAAACAAATCTGGCATATATTACATCATCTTTTCATATATTACATCACTTTTTTGAGAGTTCATGTATTCTCACTGCATGTCTATGAATTTATGAAGAACTAAAATGTGCTTCTAAATGGTATTTCATTTGAGTTGGACATTGCACAGTCTTGTGGGATTGAATTTTTTTTTTCTGTATCCTCAGGCTAATCATTTATTTTTTCTCTTCTCTACTTTTCCAATTTCTCTAAAAAATATGGTAACACCAGACCTTTTGGAATACACCTTGAGCTTCAGACAGAAGGGGCTAATAACTAGCAGCATTATGATTTAATTGATGTTTATTTTTGCAAGTGTTTAACAGCAATGACTCTACTGTTTCTCTGTATGTGGAGATGAGTGATATGGATTAGTTGCATCCTTAGCTTTAAATATGCTGATTTCTGAAGGGTTTATTTAAATTTAATGTAGAGAAAATGTGTTATAAAAACAACACAGGGAGAATCTCTTTTGGTTTTCTTCATGAGTTCTCAGCCTCTTGACAGGACTTTTAATTTGGGTGGTTTGGGATTTAATTCAGCAATGGTGGAAATGCAGCTCACAAAGCTGCATCCCCTGTAGAGCAGTCCTGAATTTGTCCTATCTGCATTTACAATTTCATGTAGGAGTTTGATTGTTACTGTTTTTTTTTTCAAACCCCTATCTTGGTTTGACCTGCCCTGACCCAGGATAAGAGGTCAGAGCAAGTCAGAGTGCTTCAGTGGATGTTTGACTTTTAAATGAACTTTTGTTTAATCCTCAGAGTAAAAGTGTGTAAAAGTGAATTACTCCTGAGCAGGTTCTTGGGTAAAAGGTCAGGTCAGGTTTACTTGTCTGATTTTTCCTGTCCTTTTCCCAACCAGCAGAGTTTGATAACAAGTACCTCACCCATCTTAAAGATTGTGTTGCATTTTCCTACCAGTTATGTCATTATAAATCAAGATCAGACAGAAGAATGGTCTATTGCATTTTCAATTTCAAATAAAGATTCTTTACAGAGTATATAAGCTGAACCCAGACAAAATTGAGACAACAGTTAGAGAGAGAGGGGAAAACTGAAACTCTTTGGGGAACTCTCCTGTAACATCCCCATCTCTCAACAGCACTTGTTGAGTATTACAGTGATTTGCAGCAACGGGACCAACCATTAGTAGCAGAATAGCTGACAAATCAGCCATAGATTGACTGTAAATTTTTGTTCTATCCCACACAAGTAGCTAGTAAGATGTTCCAGCAAGCAGCCTACAGGCTGGAGCCCTCATCCAAGCTGGTGCCTTCTCTGTACACTCTTCAAAAGTGATGTGGGAAGTGTTGGGGTAGCTAATGAAGCCCAGCAGCTAAATATCCCTTCTGCACTGGTGGAATCAGGCATTTACCGCTGTACTACTGTTGTATCCATGAAGAAGGAGATGGTGGGTGTGAAGTACGTCACGATCAGTTAGTTATCAGTATGTGAATTGCAATAATCCTTCTCTATCTATAGCAGGACACAGCCATGGCTTAGCACCTGGAGCTTCTGCGTCTGCATGGGCCAAAACATGGGAGGCAAAGCTGGAGTCTGGTTTTCAACACTGCAGCAGTTAGAACAGCTGCTCTGGCAGATAGACCAATTCCAGTTGGCCCATGCAGTGGTGAAGAAAGGCAGGAACAGGAATAAGAAGGCATTTAGTAAAAGGATCAAGCTAGCAAAAGTGGGAAGAAAAGTGAGATGGAAGTTATGTAGAGAGAATGAGACCCAAAAGAATTAACATCATACCTCCCAGGGAGCAAAAGCAGAGGGATCCTTGCAGTTTCTGTCTTTGCATTGCCCTTTAATGGCGTGAGCAATGGCATAGACCGCAAGTATAGTACTATGGATAAATCCTGGTTCAATGTTGGCATTCAGAAAATCATCTCTCCAGATCTGATGTTTTTTCTCAACATTTTGCATCAGATCATCCTGGGACTTGTTTGAAATGCACAATTGAAAATCATAGTATTCCAGGTGTGCACAGACTGACAAAAGCATAATATATTCTCCTAAAAACTTGTTGTTTTCAGTGGACTTTTCATGAAGGTTTCTTAGAAAGTCTTGGAATGTGGATATATGTCCACTTTTAAATCCAAATCCCACAACGGTTCCCAGCTGTCTGATATTGGGCATTGTACTGATTTTAACTGCAGCTGACCAGTTATCACTTGCAATCCAAATTTTATTTACATTTCTCTCAATAGCTTTCTTAAATAGTTTGAGCACATGGAATTGTCTCATAAAGACTACAATAACATTTACTCTGGCTTCCCTGACAATCTTCTCAACTACATGATCAACTTTGGTATGAAAGGTGTTGTCAGAGAGATAGGCAGGCAGCATTTCTTTAAAAGCTATGCAAACATTGTTTGACATGGCCTGGACCCCAAAGCTCTCTAGAGCAAAGCGCCCGTTGTCATCATCAGTGGCTATTACTCCAATCCAATTCCACCCAGACATGCAGATCAGGTGGGCCATTGCTCTTGTCTGATGGAAATCACTGGGGATAGTCCTGAAGAAAGAAGGAAACCGGATTTTGTCACTGAGGATTTCAGCTGATGATGCAGGACTGACCTAGGAAGAGAGAACAGTTCAGTTACGAAAGTGGTCTCCTCCAAAGGGTGCTGAGACCCAAACCTGTCATGATCGTTTTTTCATCCCACCTGACCCGGGGCTCCCTCCTCCTGTGACTGAGCAAGAACAAGGTGCACCCAAATGGGGCAGGATTCCTCACCCTGCTGTTGGGATGCAGACCCGTGCCCAGTACCATCTCCATTGTTTTCATCCTCATGCACCTAATTGTTTTGGTCAAGGCAGAGAATAAAACCTTTCAAAATGGATATGACAGTCATGCTGATTTTGCTTTAACCTGTTGAGACACCATCAGCGTGCTATTCAAAACAATACTTACAACATTGGAAGTGCTCAAATGCTGTTTGAATTACTCAGATTTCTAGTACACTTACATTTTGCAGTATTTTTCTAGCACTGAGTATGTCAGTATGTTTCACCCACATATATATTTTCTCTCCAAAATTTAATTAGTGTGTTTTAGAGGGGTCATAAGATCTATTAGAAGAGCCTACTGAAGAAAAAAAAAATAGTAACTGATACTAAAGAATAGTATAATAATTCTTTCATATAAAGAAATTATTACCTTTTTCTTGTGAATGTAGCAAGAGAAAACATAATTGGAAATTTTTTATTTTAATCTATTTATTTTTTAATACTTGTCTAATTTGTTTTTGTATGTTTCTTTCTTTCTTTATTTTTCCCTACACTTGTATTTCCTACATTGCTTGACAGTTCTTAAACAATAAATCTAAGCTTTCCAAAGGGAGAGACACCTATTCAGAGGGGATGCCAAAGCTTAATGTTGTTAACAGATTACTATTGATAGTAATCTGCTATTGATGAGAAAAATCTGCTAGGTCAGATTTGTCTCATCACTTGCCTTTTGATTAAGTTCAAGTGTAGCATTTTAATTTGTCAAATTACCAAATCCAATGTGTGGCTGAAGATGGTGTGGAAGTGCAGCTCCTTTTTCCTTATTGGCAGCATGTCCTGGCTTTGACCCCTATTTCTTTACAACAGTGAAAGTGGTAATGGAAGCATCAGCCTAAGTGCAAACATGAGACTGTATGCACTAGTACTAGTGCTAGAGAGGTCGGAAATAGAGATGGGTGTTTTGGGAAGGACCAGTGTGGATCTACAGAGATGTATTCCTTCTCTTCTACAGCTGCTTGAAGAGCAGCAGAAGTAAAACTGTATTTTAGAGGAACATTTCTCTAAACATTTACAGACTCCAAAATCTAATCTCTCTCAAGCAGGGGAGAATTTCCAAATTTCTTGTCAAATTAGATTTTGTCTTTGTTTTCTGATTGGGATTGGGTACTGTTATATTCACCGCCAACCAAACTAGACACAGCAGGTGTAACTTGGTTGCCTGAACAAAGGCACAGAGTGACATCTGAGGTACTCTAAAGTAAACATCACAGCCAAGCAGGACTAATGGTGCTGCCAGGCTGACATAAGCCCAGTGCCGCTCTGGAAGAGCACATGGAGGGATGTGCCTCAGGCACGTAAAACAGCCCTACCTGCCTTTGTTTAGGCAAGTGAATCAAGCCCTCCATTTGGAGTTCAGTCTCACCCCTCCCGATCTTCTCAGGTTGAGTCAAATCCTGCTCTGCAAAAGAGATGTGACTTGCAATCCCTCCTATCAGAGCCACATCTTCTAGCCATGGTAAATTCGACTCTCTGTCCAAAATGAAATAATTCCCTCAAACCTACCTGTGGGATTAGTTGCAATGCCAATAGCCTTGAAACTGCCATTGACACCTCAGAGTAGCTGGCTCCAGTGACTGCCTTAATTCTTGGTATGTAGTCTGAATAGTTACACTTGAATTCTACAATATCCTTAGAAGAATTGAATTTAGACAGGAACCTCAGGGTAGATGCCATGGCTTTTGTGACTTCTGCACAGGTATCGTAGATTTCATAGCCCAGAGTAACTCCAGATAACAATGTTGAATTGTTGATCATTTCAATAGCATGTATCATTGCAAGTGTCTGAAGAAAAACTTGAATTTCAAAGCTGTCAGGAAACACATGAGTTTCACTTTAGAAAACATTTCTAGGAATAAGGCTGAAGCAAAGTTTGTTTTGAGCATATCCTTTAGAATTTGACAGCTACTGAAAGGAAATGATGTTTGATGTGATTTGCTTGGGTTTTAGTGTATAAAAAAAAATTAGAAATCATATATTTTTGTCTCACCTAAATGGAAGAATAAGCAAAATCAAAACAACACTTAAAATATACTTGAATAAAAATGCTTTTCTGAAAAATGGGCACTAAAACTAGATTTTTCATGATACGTGAAAATTTGCAAGTGATATCTTCAGGAAGTATCTGTCAAAGTCAGTGGAGCTGTTCTAGTTTATTCCATCTGGCCCAGCAAGCTTATTTTTTTAAATGTATTTACTTTCACCAAAAGCATGAAAAAAGTAAAGAAAGGGATAAATATTTCAGAATAGAAGACAATACTTCAGAGGTTGATGTCTTCCAGTGGTTGCATAGATGTTCCTAAATCCTCTCTAAACTTGACAAAGTTAGTACAGCTATTCTCCTTGTCTTCAGTGGAAATTATAACAGTTTCTTAATCAGAAGTATGCTACAGCAGGCTGCCTGCAATACAGCCAACTATCCTCTCAGGCAAGGGTCTCTAAAGTTACAAATCTTACAAACCAAAATAAATTTCAAATGGACCTGAGTCAATTTATGACTTTGTAGAAAAATAACAGAAGACTAACAAAATGACCAACTTGGTAATCATTTTGAAAAAAAATCCAGATAGATATCCTACATTCAAATAAAACTTGTGGATTTGTACCTGTATTAAAGTTAAAGAAAATGCATATTTCGAATTCCTGGATTTAGGAAAGCATTAGCATATAGTTAAAATAAAGTTCTTCATCGGATTTTCTTTGCATTCTTTCCAGAAAAATGGATGTTTCATGTAAGTAGGATACGGAGTCAACAAAATAAATATCCTGATGTACAGTCTACACCTGAATGCACACACGGCACGGTGTCTGTGTAGTCTATCCCATAACATAATGCCACATTATAATACAAGATGTAATAGCTACAGTGATTACATCAATGATTGCAATCTAGTCAGCAAAGTACTATCATAGATTACAACTGATTTGCCCCATGGGGTGAGGGACATACTTCTATATGTGCTTAGATAAAATGAAGCAGACTGCCTGTGATCAAACCACCTAGGTGCAACTTCATAAAAAATAATGAAGTGCACAGCAGGCTGCTTTAGACATATAGCAACAAATCGATATTTACACTGCAATTAAATGATTGCTCAGCACAAACCTCAGAGGCTATCTGATTCAATATGAATATTGAAATAGGATCAAATATTCATTCTCTTTCTCAGGCAGCCATAGTATTTTCTACTGTAACTTTCCCATTCTTTGTCATTCTGTGTCACATTATGTGCAATTTATTTGATGTCCAAGGTCTTCTTAAAGAATAAGAAATGCAAAAGAAATGGGTTTTGTTGATCTTAATACGAGAAGTGTACATCTGATGTCAATGATCTCTTTAGTAACGTATGTAATTGTCATGTTACTCACCCAGCACAGTTCTGAATGACTGGCTTGATGGGATGCTCTTCTGGATGCAGCATTTCGCCATGAACTGCAAACAAGCCTCCTATAACAATGTCTCCCGGAGAACTGGCACCCACGAAGTCATCAGTATTCTGGCAAGAGGAGGCGATGTCAGTGCTGATCACAAAGCAGAGGATCAGAAAGCTAAATAATGCCATGTTTCTATTTCACTTGTTCACTACCAACTTTAAGTCCATTAAGCTAGTCACAGTGCCAACAAGTGTTCCTATGTCATCTATAAACAGCAGCAAAGGGAAAGGCTGTGCTCAAAAGTTGGTCACACCTCATAAGGTACTTGTATTTGCTTGACTGGCTTAGGCTATTTTATTGAAGCACCAAAGCAACGCTGTCACATAAAGCATGAGGGTGCAGAGGCATGAGAGTAGAGGGAGGGAAAAAGATAAATGAGTTTTAAAGGAAGTGCTGAACATTAAATCTGTTCTGTTGTGTTCAAAGATTATTGTACTTAATCTGAAACACATGGCAAATATTTTGGTATAAATTTGGGCTTGTCTTGAATACCTTCCAGCTGAGTGCAGGGTGAGGAGTCATCATGTAATATGGTAGTGATATTACTGTGACTATATGCTAAGGGTCTGGTCCAAAGAGTACTGAAAAAAAAAAAAAAAAGACCCTCTTGCCACAGTGGGCTTTAGATCAGACTGTGGTCTAAAAACAAATAAACAGGAAAAAAAAGAAAGTCTGCTTTTCTTCCAACCTTTTTCTTTTTTTCNTTTCCCACTTTTTCTTTTTTTTTTTTTTTTTTTTTTTTTTTTTTTTTTTTTTTGGTACAAAAATGGTATGGATAAGCTCATGTTCATGGTTTTGGTGCACACACAGCTCCCAGTGTCTTCAGTGGGCTTTGGATCAGGTTCTGTATTACAAGGCAGGCTATGAAAGGGGAGAAGCACGCTCTCTTCCCCTTGACTGAGGACACCAGCACATGCTCAGCAGCTCCTGTGCTGGGGAGGATCAGGACGCAGCTGTTCTCAGTGCCATCACTCCCCTCAGATTCGCAGGAATCCCATGTGCAGAATCGGATGCTATGACAGAAGGGAGCTGAAGAAAAAGAGAAGCAGAGGCTGGACACTCAGCTTTCATAGACCCCAGCCACGAACATCAAAACGAACCTCTATAGTACAGAAACATTACTGATGCTGTTAAACAATACTAATTTATGTTAGAGACACAGATTTGACAATAACCCTTTTCTTGATACTGGCTTATTTGTCTATTTCTTTTAACAGCTTCTTCATATTTTGCTTCTTTTGTTAGCATGCTCTCAAAAGAATGGGATCAGTCACAGTGCTGATTGTGATTGTATTATAAGAAAGCCGCCTTCACCTAGAAATTTTGAATCAAGCTTTGTTTTCTTGCAAGCAAAACAGAGAAATGGGATATCTGTAACATATTCTTTCTGACAAACATGGCGCATACTATATAACTGATTTGAATTATTATATTTTGCCTTGTTTCTCACTAGTCTCTTTGCAATTACAATATCTGTTTACAACAGAGATATTACTTGAAAATGCAAATGTTAATTCCTAGTTAAGTTGCCATTCAGCATCTTCTTTGTTATCATATAAAATCTTGTGTTTCTTTCATCTGCCTTCTTTCTTTCTGTGGTTTCTCACTGCTGGTTCAGGGTGTATAGGAAACAGATGCCTGCATTTTCCTTAATGTATCTAATGACATGAACCTATGAGCAGATTAGGATACCAGTTTATTCTGCTTCTGCAGTGAATTGTAAAAGTTCCACTTATTCCAAAGGTATGCCTCTTAACTTGTAGCAGCATAAGCATAGTCAGACCCTGACCTTCAGTTATGAGATATGCACTTGCAAGTATTCATGTACCTATTTCTCTCCACCCAGGTAACGCTCCCTCAAGCCTCGCTCCATATACTCAGGTGTTTCATTTTCCCTGACTGCATATAACTTCTTCTAAACCTTCTGTCAAATAATACCTCACGTAGTTAAAGCTTGGGATTGGAGCTAGTCATTTTGTTAAGCAAGCCGCAAGAAATATTCAGCCATATGTCTCTATTATAAAATGTAACATTTAAGGAGCTAACACTAAGTACTGCATTAAAGATTCAATGGAAATACAGTACCGATAATTTGAAACTTGAAATTTATTATAATTTATGATTTGAAGCAGGAAATAAACTCTATGTAGTCCCTAAAAAGCTATTAATTTGTATAGAAGAGGATTTTACCTAGAAACAAAAATCCTTACTTGGTCACTCTGGAAAGTGGAAGTTGACAAAATAAACATCACATAATTGGTGCCTAATTTCATGTTATTTATAAAAACACCATGATATGAAGTGTGCTTTAAATCCAACTACACTGAGTTTGTGTCATAGTGTAGCATATTTGCACAGGGAGGGTTTTTTTATTGTTACTGCTTGTTTTCAAGACATATAGCTCACAACTATTGCTAGTGATGAGAAGTACTTCTAAGTGTTACTGAGATAGGTCAGCCTAATCTGGTACTGCAGAATTAACTGGAAGTGCATGCAAATACTCTTTTTCATTGATACTTAAGTACCAATAGAAACAAATGTATAATACAAAATGTTCTTTGCTTAAAATTTAATGATGTATTATTATGACATCACTAGACTTTTACAGTTATTTGCATAGGAGTATTTCTTGGGAAAAACACAGGAAGAGGTGACATCTCCATACATCAAATGCAAAAGGGCAAGTAGAATTGGTTATAAGATTCAGGGGAATTCTTGATATATCATCATGTCTAGGAAGTAGCCTTTAATGAACTGTGGAAAGGCAGAAAAAATGACTTACCAATCTCAAAGACATGGTGAGAGCCACAGGCGAATTCTAAGAGCCTTTAGAGGATCTGTTGGGACACAGAGATACTCTGTTAGTGTCACTGTATGCCCCAAAGTTACCTGCTACCATGCCAAAATGACTGCTTCTTCCACCTGGCCTTCAGCTTCCCTTTGAGAAGGATCAGAATAGGTGGGTTTTGGAAAACAGCTGTGCCAAGTTCAGCATTAATTCTGCAGGTGAATTCTTGTAAATTTACAGTTAACACATTTTTGGCAACAGTGCCACACCTATTCAAAGGCTCCACAATCCAAGACATGCAAGAGAAGCCAGAAGGAGTTGAGTATGAGACCAACTAAGTGTACCCTCAGAGGAGTGGATACACATAAATGGATCACCTGCCTCTCCTGCCTTTGCAGCCTCTAAATCTGGACAGATTATGGCTTTTGTGCGGAAGGAAGTTTTGCAACTGTGAGCAGTGTGGTCAAGCAAAGAGAGACTATACTGTGCAGGAAAAAAACACTGTGGCTGAGATTCTTTGTACCAGTTTTCCTTATTTTATGGATAAATTAATGGTTACATTCTAACAGAAATACCTTCTCTGTGAAGCCCATCCAGTCAGATAGTGTTAAAGGAGAAAGACATTTTTCATCACTTTCTATTTAAAATGGCTTTTAATTGTACTGTTTGCAAAATAACATGCAACACAGAGCTAAATCCTCTGCTAGGGTTGTGCAAAAGTGAAGGAAGGAAAGAAGAAATTTGCATATGCTCATTGTTACTCACAATTGTTGGACAACCACTCCTCACTCAGGACAGGACCTACCCTTACACAAGGGAGACTGCCCTGTTTGGACAATCCAGCACTATTCAAGTAAAACCCTATTATTTTTAAGGCAGCTAATGCTGGTGAAAGTTAAGAGTGACCGCTTCTTCTCACATTGCTCACATGGAAAGTACAAGACACAAAGTGAGGAAGATGAGCCATAGTTTTAAAGCCCTGAACTGAGTGGTTTGTTCCCAGTTCTACCACTGATTTCTTGTGTCTGTTCTGCACAGACTTCTAACATGACTTCCCAACCCCAGCCAGTCATTTACAGCCAAGTTTCTGAAAAGCTCCATCTCTCTCTCAAATGAAGTAGTACCAAAATGCCTTGAAACTCTAAACTTAACCTTCTTCTGATGCATATCATATCTGCAAAATGAAGAACAGTATTGTCTTTCAGACCATAAACTCTTTTGAATAACTACTGTCCCAAACTTATGGTGAGCCCCCAGGTAATACGGGGTATTTTGATACAAGTAAGAAATAACATAATGACAAGGCAAAAGAAAACCAGCTAAACTAAACCAACTCCTAGTATAAATCAGTGCTGCAATGGAGGAACACACCTTACCCAGGTTTCACTGTAAAGAAGCTGTATGTTTTCCCATCAGCCTCCATGTTTTGCCTTGTACTAGGTGTCTATTTTTAAAAAATATTACTTTTCACATAACTCTAACTGAGCCTGGCAATGTTGTAAATATGTTTTTTTGCATAAGCCTTAACCCACCAGGGAGCTGTTCAGTACAAATGCCAGTGACTGCTGCCATCTCCCACCTACCCAAGAGATGACATGGTATCCCATTGCTTTGGCCTGCAAGCCACCTCTTGGCCTGCCTTTGTTTTGGGGCAGTAAGCAGCATGCTTGAAAGGCACCCAGGTAGCCCAGCGGCTCCCTTGCAGTCTTAATGAAGCCTGGTTTAAGGCCAGTCTGCTGAAGAGAAAACCAGAGAGTCAGTGTGAAGCTCAATATATATTGACAATGAGAGGAGTTCAGGTACTCTTCAAAAACCTGAAATACCAAGGAAAACATATGGGACTGTTCTCCAAAATCACCACCAAAAAAACCTGTGCAATTGGAAACAACATTTGTTTCCAGCAGTGAAGCCATTACAAATGAGTACCGTAACACCTTCTAGGCCAGTGAGAAAGAATTTTCCCTTGTGAAATCATTTTATTTTCCATGCAATCAGTTTATGGAGCCATTATCTTTCAATATCATGGACTACACCTATACTAATAAAGACAATGGATAGCACTGAAGTCAAAATATTACAAAGAGAAAGTATTGGTTAGGATTGCCAGCTTTCTAGACTAATAGAGCTGCTGTACTTAACCCAAAGATTTTGCATTACTCAGTTTCTGTGAAGGAAGTTTAAACAACAGAGCAGAAATAGAAGCAGGTATTGCATTACTTCATTTTAATTTTCTTTAAAAAATCTACTAATTGGGAACTCTCTAAGCTTAATATCAATTATTAAAATTAAAGAATAAAAAGGAAAATACACATTGTTTTGATTTGTGTCCAATTACAAAACAAAACAAAACAAAAACTTAAACATTACCAAAAGAAAAAAAAAAAAAAACCAACACCACAACAACAATGGAATGGAACTTGAATGAAAGCCAAGCAACATTAATTCCTGAGAAACAAACTAACTCAATTTTCAGGTTCACTGGGTTTGTCCTCTAGAGCATGTCAGCTGAGCTGCATGATGGAGAGGGCGAATCCTTTTTTCTCTATCAGGTCACAGTATGATAATGTGCCCCTTGATGTTCTCTGAAAGTTGAATTTCCCTCTAATGCAAACGGTTTTGTTGGAGTACTTCTGGTAGACAACTGAGATGATGGAATATCTGCCTAGAGGAGGGCTATGACAGTGCTTTAAGCCTCCTGCCCTGACTATCAGGGCAGTACTGGGCAGCCCCACAGTAATTTCTTTTTCAGAAAGAGTCTTAGTCAATAGTCAGTGCTGTGTGTGTTCAGTGCACCTCTGCTGTTTATACTACCATAGACCTATATGAAATTGAAACAGCTGTGGTTCAGCAGAGTTGCGGAAGGGAAAATTAAAGCTTATTTCTACAATTTTTTGAGTTCAGAGCAGAGATGTTGGTACCTTCTCTAATATTTTCAGATACTTAGATTAAACTTCAAGTCAAATGGTAGTCAGCTGTGTAGGACAGATGCAGAATGATTTTTCATAAATACAGCATGATAGCCATGACCCATTTGATCAAGGTGTTATTTGCAGAGTTATTCACCGGGTTTATTTCTCTCCTTTGTTCCATCTCCTCTTCTCTTAATTGGAAAACAAGTGAGCAAAAAATGTCATTCACCTGTTGACAATGCAAACATTTGGGCCCAACATGTAGTACAAGGGCCATCCAGAGGGAAAGCAAACCTCTAGTCTAGATATTTGGCCTTTCTCCTGAGAGGCTGGAGGCCTAGGGTGCAGCCCTTCTGCCAATGACTGCTTGCTGTTGGATAGTGAGACCTTTGCTACAGAGAGTCAGTATGTTCAGAAATTCCCGGGGGTGTATTGCTTGCAGAGCCTTGCATATTAGGCATGTTCTGGAAATGCCTATCTGCAAGAAAGTCAGGCTGGGAATCATTTCACATGAAAATATCAACTGCAAGTAGGTATGAAGTTGATGCTGAACCTCTCAGTGTTATTAATGTTAAACACAACTTAAAATAGAAAATTAGGCTTATATGGATTTTGAGTTTAAAAACATAAGTGGTCAAGGTTTTTAGATATCTTCGAGGGAACTGGTCGTGGGGGATCTGAGGGTCTTAACTTTGAACATAGGCTGCTCAAGGGACAGCTATCTACCTAAATCCAAATAGTTGTCTTGGTGACCTTGTGCTTATTCTCACTAAATCACTTTTTAGTGGTTTATTTATTTATTTATTTTTAACTCTTACAGTACTTCTCCCACATAAGTTTCTCTAAAAACATATGCATTTTTCTTCAGTTGTTTTGGTGCTGAAATAAATTTGATAATATTAAGCAGTAATTAGAATAAGAGAAATGAAAAAAGTACTGTTTGGGGAGCATGGATCGAAAGTCAGGTAGACTCTACTTTTAAGGGAATGCCTTCAAAACTAGGAGATATCATGGAAATAATCACATTCTCTCTGGCCCAAGCCTTCAATTATTCAGTGCAAATATCAGCATAGGAAAGAATGATAACCGATTTGTTTCCCTTCCTCAACATAATTTATCAAGAACGGTTCTGGAAAACATGGGTCTAAATATCTTCAGATAGAAGAGAAAAGAGAGACCACATCTTCAAAATATGTTGGCTGACAGTATCTGGTATGGTACACCAGGGAAAGAACTGTTTTTCACTTGCCCTGATTTCATAAGAATCCCCTTCTTTTCACTGTCTTGAAACCACGTATTTGAGCAAATACATATGTGTTTACCTCCTCCCTGAACACTCAGTAAATGGACACAGGGAAAGATAATTTGGGGTTGGACTGGATGAACTGCAACTGTTCTGTGATTCTGTGATAATACTGCTTCCAGCAGTGCTTTGAAGGAAGGGCTGGTGTCCATCGGTGCTGAACTGTAGAAGAGCCAAGTGGGATTTGAGTGTTTTCTCAGTATTTATTACTGGCTAGTGTAGGCAGTCCTGAGCTCAGCTGGCTGGTCTTGGGGGACCCCATTTGGGGGAACCTAAATCTCCTTCAGTTCATACTGGAGACCAATGTCTTGAATTGAGCTGTATGGAGCTCTGCAGGCAAAGGCGGAGAATTACTTTCTTGAAGGTAAATAGGTTTTATGTCTTAGCTAATTCAGCTCAAGTTTGATACTTAAATACATTTTAAACTGACTTTAAAAATTCTGGACCCCAGCTCTCAATTTATTTTGTCATTTTTTGAGGATTGATTCAAGATTGTCGTCGTCACCCTTTTTCTAGACTTTTAGAATTTATTTTGTCTTTCTTTTGAGATCTTAAAAGATCTCAGCTCACCTTACAAAGCTTAACTGCATGTGTTATAAAAGTAAACATACATCTGCAAAGAGAGTACAGGCAGAACAGGTGACACTCATAAAAATTCCTTTCAGATAAGGAAAAGAACCCCAAACAGCAAACCTGCAGGACTCACTCTGGAGACTGATTTCAATCTTCAGAGTTAAAGACTGAAAAAAAAATAAAGTTTCACAACTTAAAACCATTGTGAATGGTTACTGCTAAAAAGTTCACTCTTAAATCTCATGGAATAGCACTCAACACACTTCCTACAGAATGTTTTGCACTGTCAGTTAAGGAGAGTTCATATATACAAACATACTGCATTAATAGCTTTGGCTAACCAGGGAATGGGAAAAAAAGACTGCTTGAAATCATTTCTCCTCTCTGACAAGGAACTCTCTTTGAAGACATACCACAAGAATGGACAAAAGCATTAATCTGCAGTAACATCCTCACAACGTGTTCATCTTTAAGAAATACAATACAAAGTAGTTAACAGTACACAGAAACATGATTGATCTTAAACTTGGTATTAAATCTCTTCGCAATCATCCAGCTTCTGAAGTTGTGTGTGGTAGAACAACTACCATTACCTTCATTAATTGGAAGAAATAATTTGTGTCAGCAGCTAACCAAAAGACTGAAATAATTGACTAGAATCCATCAACGATGGAAAGAAAAAAAGCATCTGAAAAATTAGCTATGTGAATTTTGCAGCTTTCTATTTTAAGCCTCTCCAGGGTAGACCTTCAGGCATTGAATTTCCTGCAATTTTCAGGTACTTCATTGTGACCTATGTTGACAAAATCATTATTTTCACACTTGGAAGACAGAAATTGCATGATTTCATAAAAAAAATCAGTACAGTTTTATTTTTTTTAAAAAGTTAGTATTTTCCTAGAGATAAATATCTGCATTTTAAAAAGGTTACTTCTTTTACCAATTTTTTGCATTAAATTGACCTACTCTAAAATCTGAAAAGATAAGCATGAAACTTTTTACTACAAGTTACTTTAAAAACTTCCCACGCTTCAAGAGCAAAGGGTTTTATATCAGCTTTATAATCCCAAGAGACAGAGAGTGAAAAGAACTTCAGGAGATTGAGGCCAGTGCACGTAGTGCTTCCCCATCTGTCTTGTCTTATTTTTAAATCAGTATGGTTTCCTTCTTTTCACACATCAACTTGCTTACATAGATTTCCATCACTCAGTGGGAAAGTCCTGTTTTCACTTTGTTCCTAGTGATAAGAAAAATCATATTTGTGGGGCGCCTTAGAAGACCAAAACATAAACTTAAAAAAAATCTCTTGATTTAAAAGAAACTACAGCTGTGAATTCATAACGAATGGCTGCCCAAGTTCTTGCCCATGATCTAATAATAACTTTCACATCCAGAGTGGCTAAAATCCTTCATCTACTTCAAACACATTGAAATGAGTTTATTACAATCTCCAAGGACTATAGAATAAATGTTCTTGTTTACATGGATGCAAAATTCTTTAACATATATTTGTCTAAGAAGTATGTGGTCAGCAGATTCTGGAGACCATGTTTTGTTTTTTACAAGGTAATTTCATTATTATTTTCACAACAAAAACATGATGATGATGATGATGGTGGTGGTGGTGGTGGTGGTGGTGGTTTGCATTTCCATCAGTTCTCTGGTATGTAAGTCATTAGAGGCATTGAACATATCTATAGGTTAATGATTCATAATGACATGATTCCAAGAAGTGAGGCAGTAGGAAAGGTCTCTTTACAGGTAAAATATCTAGTCCTATCTCATTGGTGAGAAATTAGGAAACAGAAAACTAAATTCTGTTCTGAATTATATCAGAGCAATTCACAGCTTGACACTGCAGAGGTGTCATGGCTACAATAGACTGCTCTGTATGCTCCAGGACTGAAGCACGACAGACCTTCTCCAGATTTACTGTGAGACTATCACATTTAGGAATGCACCAACATACCTTCAGATTCAAAACACAATGCAATCTGTTGACTACCAAGGTCTTTGAAGATAGCATTTTTAGTATATGGCAATGTGATATATGCATTGCATTATTAAAATCTAAATGTTTACGGAAGAATGAAAGAAATGGAAATGGAAATGGAAATAAGTCATCTGCAAGGAAAGATTAGTTTTGTATATTTACCCAAGTATCAAGTAAAACAGCATCTAGAACAAGGAAAACAGTTGCAGAATTATTTTTTCGTGAGTACAACTTTATATTGTATTATAGTGTTTCTGACACAACATTCAGTATATGTACATCAAACAGTTCCTTACTTCTCCCATCCACTGTCCTTCTACAGATCATGCATTTTGATCACACACTAATGTTCTGTGCTCATTGGTGGACTGGTTTAGATCTAAAAGAAAAAGGGTTTTGTTGTTGTTGTGTTTTGTTTTGTTTTGAGGAAAAAGCAAGAGTTTACAGTACGTACAAGAAGTAGACAATGAGACGTTAAGTTTGAATGCCAGTGAAAGACTATCTTATGTGTACTTAAGTATTCCAAGATGACAATGGTACCATTATGGTTTCTCTTGCACAAAACAAACACAAACAAACAAAAAACCTTCATCTAAAATCATAAGTGAATCTGCTTAGTAGCAATTATTATACAACCTTAATTTTGATACTAAATGACTTGTCCACTGTTAATACCAGCAGCTAAATAAATCCCCTTCCCTAGCAATACTGTGCATAAGAATTAAGAATTAAATGGGTGTATTAATGACAGAACACTTTTAAATATTTCATTCTCTGAAGGGAAGCATTATGAAGAAATGAGTTCATCTCGTGGATGAACACATGAACTTGATCTAATTTCTTCCCAGTTGCCTAACATGACACTTGATATCCTTGAGCCAGACAATGATGGTTGTATCACCTGTCCTACCTTTTATCAACAACAGAAAAACTCCTTTAAAGTAGGATAACAAAAAGGAGTGCTCATTTTGGGCCAGTTTACCTCTGGACAGTGATCTCCACTAAGAATGGTGAAATCCTCTATAGCAGTTTTGCACAGAAAATCCCGAACTCTGGCCCCAGGAGGTTGCTGATAGCATGCTTCTCCAGGTTTGGAGTCATCCTGCATTTTCTGGCATAGTAACCACATAGTAATCAGAAAATACAAATTGAAGAGACATTCAAAATTAAAGTAGAGAGCATCTATTTAAAAGAATATTCACTTTAAAAATAATTTCATTCTCTGAGATAAGAGGATGAAGGAAAAAACATTTCTGGTTCATGTTCACTAATTGGAAAATTATGTTTCAGAGGATTTAACATAGATGCAACATCTCTGGCAATCTCTCTCCTAACCCCTTTTGCACATAAGTACACAGCTTTCTCTATGCTTACATTACAGATAGTATCCTTATTTGAAGACTAACTTAGGCACACAAATTTTAAAAGTAATTCTTCAAACTGCTTTTCCAGGATTTCTTTAATAAAGGATTTGAGGAAGTTACTGTTGTTTCAGTAGCTATTAACGTGCTTATTGTGAACTATATAAAATGCCAGAGGGAGAAAAAAAAATTAAACGCATACGTAGGTGTTCAACAAAAATCTCATATGTGAATTTTAGTCAGATTTGTTTATTCTCATCAATCCAACACAAAATGTTTTGAAAAAGAAACATCATCTCCAAAGTTTCTCATCATGAATTTAATTCCCATGAAATCTTTCTCATCAGGTCTGGCCCTTATTCAGTCTGTTTTATTTATGTTCTTTCCCATTTGTAAACACTACATGTCCAAGTGCCTTGTTTTTAATGAAGTGTATCAGTAGTATTTGATTGGAATTTAGATAAGTGAGCAGATAAATCCATCTGTTTTCTTCAAGTTTATATGCATATATATGAGAAATTCAAAAGGTAACTAGGTAAAGACACCAAAGGCTGGTCTTTGTTACCACATCTTAACATTTTGCACCCCAAAATAGAAAGGATCAACAAAGTTCTCTATGAGATTCCCCTTACTTTTGAAATAAAAGTATTATGAGATAATCTACTGTGAAGTCCTTATAAAGAATAATAGGAAGGTTGCATGGAAAAGTCAGAAAAAAAAAATATAACTACAAAAAGAACTTCTTAGCCCTGTGCAAGATAATTGTAATAGTTAATTACATAGGTATCAGCATACACTACTACTTGCCACACTTCTGTAGTTTGAGACTTCGAAGATAAGGCTAGCACAGACTAGGCACTACAAATAAGAAGAAACAGCTCTTCCCCCCAGAAATTTACAAGCTAACTGAACTCTAGGAGTCATTTAACTTTATTTTACAGATACAGCAGGTGACTTTTCCAAGGGCAAATCAGACATGCTGAAAGCAAGCAATAAAACCTTCCTTTTATAGCACCCTTTTCTGAGTACTATCATAATAACCTACCCTTTCCTGTCAGGCAACAAAAATATCCCTGTCAAAGACTTGACAGAAAGTGTGTGGACAGATAAAAGTTTGGATCAATCTCTGCTCAGATGATGCAAAGCCACAGTAATTTTGTCCACTTTCAAGATGTAAATCAAGACTTTTTACAGAGCACTGCAATCATTCAAGAGCTGAGGCACAACCAACCTGCTGCAAGTGCCTTGCTTTGTTAGGATGTGGGTGCTGAAATGGAAACACAAAAATACTTCAAACTACAGCATCACTTCAGTACGCCATGAATTAGAGCATGCAGTCATTCAGATTGCAGTGGGATGCACTGCTAAATCCTGCACAAATGTCCTGCTCACTCATTCTGTTGATAAGAGACACAGCTAAGACCTGTCCAATATTTTCACAACACTTAGCAGGTTGAACAGGTGCTGGTGAAGGTCTTCTAGGTAAAGGAAAGAACTAGCTGAGGCTGGCTGGGACTGAGGAGGTATTCAGCCTCCTTTGGTTCAGTGTGTTAAACAGAGTAGGAAATAAGCAAGCTTGCTTATTTAACATCAGTGGTATGGAAAGTGTCCTGCCCACCAGCCACCTGACCATTACTGAGCATATCTGGTATCCCTCTACCAAGCACACACAAGAACTCAGATTTCTCCTGTCCTCTGCGGCAGGTTAGGCTCCACAAGGTTCCCTCCACTGGACACAGCTGGTTTTCTGCCCGCTACCCATCTGTTCCAAGGATCTTGTCTTTGGCCAACATTTATGCCAAGAAGGTCTGAAAGCAACATGGCCTCTTCGTGTTTGAAGATATGAGATCTTTGACAATAAGCAACATTGCTTTCCTGACATAAGTGTCAGAGCCCATTTTCTTCCCTAACAGATTCCAGAATCTGTCACTGCCAAGAGTCCATGATTTTACTTAGAGCACAATACTTCTGTGACTGTTTACATGGGACAAACTGAACTTTTATCTACTGTTTGCTTAGCAAATAAGGACCTAATCAAGAGCCCATTGAGGTCAGTGGGAAAAATACTATTGCTTTTGGATCAGGCATTGAATTGCTCTGACAGTGTCTGTTGTTAAATGTATCTAATGTAACAAATATTTTTAAAAACACTGTCCAAAGATACCATGCAGAAAGACATCATAATTCTTTCATCTGTCCCAGAATGTAAAAATAACTGGCTATAATATGTCCATTTCTGGCAAGCACCATTGTGTCAGTGACAATCAGAGAAAGGTGACTGCAAGCAGTAGGTTCCTAACCTTAGAAAAATCCTGCTGGAATTATTAGAACTCAGATACTGGCTACTTCATGAATCTCCCTTCTTCCAGGAAACTGAGATTCAGTGCCTCACGCCTGCATCAGAATACAGAGCATAAGCTACAAGTGGGAATATGCATATCAGCAAGCAGTGGTCTGGTTTCCAGATCAGTTGAGGGCCTGACCATCTTCCAAGAGAAGGCATTGTCTGTTCTTGAGGCTTTCTGTGGCTAACCAATCTTAAGAAAAAAAAGATTTTCTGGACTGAAAAACAGATCTAAAGCAACAGAACACCAGACCCAGGTACACCCAGTCATACCACTTAGTAGGTTCCTAACGCAGAAGGCTTCTGATCATGCTTAGCAGGAAGAATATTGATTGTGTTCTATAACAATGGAAAGTCAAACCCTGGTATAAAAATAAGAAATAAAAAATAAAAGGTTAGTTAAATGTGTTACAGAAGTGTGGTGTTGCACAGTATCTGTGTGAGATAATTCGTTCAAAGAAGGCTGCATAAATCTAATAAGTGTCTTTTGCCAGATGCATGTCACTTGTTACAGCCATGAACAGGTCTGTGGCTCCACACTCAGTTTAGCAGATCTGACAGCTTATTGCTGCAGAAGGCAGGAGATCTTGCTTCCCGCTCTGTCCCAGCCTGTCCTTCTTCCCTTTCCCAGCTGCACCATCCCACCCATTGTCTGGCAGTCATCCACTCACTGGCTGATTTAACTCATTGAAATGTCAGAAAGCTGTTCGTTGTTTTTTCCTGGTCTTGTTTTCTGTTATTTCAGAGAGTTAAACAGACTCACAGAAGTGGCTGACAAGTGCTGAAGCTGGCACAAGGCTAGCAGCAGGAGTGTGTGGCCAAGAAAAGGGTGAACAGTGAGACACAGAGAAGGAAAACAACCTGTTTTCCTTTCAGCAGTGGTGAGTTGTCTGTGAAATGCAGTGCTTTATGGAGCTGTACCCAGCTGGTGGTAGAGCCCTTAGAACCTGGTTTTACATAAAGAGAATAGTCCCTTGACTTTAGTGGTTTGCTTCTGTTAACACCTATTTAGCAGTTATTTGCAGATAGGCTAGATATACAAGAACGAGTGTTGCTAATAGAGCTGCTTGGAGTATCTGCAGAAACTCTCAGGACCACTTCTTCAAGGGTGAACATATTCTCTAACCTCAGCTCCATTCTTGGATCATTCCCAGCGAAACTGGAGATGTTTGTATAGCTGTCCAGATTAAAATTCAGTTGGCCTCCTTACTTTTCTTCCCATGGATGCTGCCCACCAAAGCACAATGTAAATACATAAACAGTGAAGTGGCTCTTCAGTCCACGAGCTTGTAGGAGCATGTGCTTATATGAATACAAACATTTTCTCACTATTTGGCAAAGAGAATTCTTTTCTCTGAAAAAGGTGTTTTAAAACCAAGATAAGTAACCCTAGTTAACTGTCTAACAAACTCTTGAGAGAGGTAAGCATAGGCAATTTTTAATTCCATGCAGCTATATAAGGTCAGGCTATGGAGTCCCCAGCTGCAGTTTGCCTCAACCACCTACCGACTGTGGAATCTCCCCAGGTTTGTAGAGGATGGAGACATGTCAGCTGTGAAGGGGTTCCTGCAATACAAAAATGTAATGACAGTTTATTTCTTTTGAAGTTTGCTCTAGGGGGGAGAAAAACAGAATTATCCACTTCTATACAGAAGAGAATGGTTTTCAATTTAGAGAGTTTAAGAACAGGAAATAAATAAAAAGTCTGAATACAAAGAGAGAGACAGGCAGGTCTGGCTGTACCAGCTAGAGTCAGAGCAGGAAATACATTATTAAACATCACCATCTACTGGATGTCAGCATTTGTTCCTTGCAAAGGGATCCCTAAGCTCCTACAGTGAATTAACTTGTCAGACAAGCCTCTACTTTCGCAGATCTGACACTGTTCACACAGTTATTAGCTGGCCAAGGTCTGCGGACCTTTTCAGCACCTAGGTGGAAAAAGGTTTTCAGTGTTTTGAAATCAAACACACACAAAAATCTGGGTGATATAATACAGACTGAAATTGTTGATAAGCCACAATGGCAACTTAAAAAAAAAAAAAGTTGGGGTTGTCAGGCATGGGGGCAATAGCTACCCTTTGATAATCAGTTTGTTTGCTTGTGGTATGTTTGTATAGACACACATATGCACATGCACAGCACGGAGTACCCTGCTGTTCCCCTGGGTAGCATGTGCTGGTTGCAACTCAGTGGTTTTAAACATTATCTGCTCACTCTCTTGGCGGCACAGACACTGCCCAACTATATTTGTGTGATCTTACAGCATCAGAACTAGCAGCAGGGCTCACAGAGCTTGCTGGGGCATGGGTGCAGTTTGGGCTCCCCTGCTGCAGCATCTGGCCGGTGAGGGATGCTCCTTCCCTTCCCTTCTGAGGGCAGAAGTCCCTGGCCCCACAGTTAAGGATGGCCCTTTCCTTGCCCGATGCCCCCCTTTGAATCTCTCCCCACCTGCTTTTTCCTTCAAGCTTCAGAGAAGCCGCAGCACTGTGTGGCAGCAAGGGATGATGTGAATATCCACCTCTGCAGCAGAAGAGAGATGTTACAGAGAAGTGCTACAACTTTGAGGGCCCTCCCCCTCCTTTCCCTCTGCTTTCTCTACATTTCGTTGCTTTCACACAAACAGTTACTCAAGCCATCAGAACTAAATAAATTCTTTAGGAAAAGTTGCTGAGGTATAAACACTTTGGGAAGGGTTTGGGAAAAAATGTGCAATAATTGTGTGAAGACAAAGAAGTTTGTCTTATAGTGAGTGGCGATCTAGAACCATCACGATGATATATTTATCCAATGACTGGATAACTATTGGAAACAATAAACCTAAGATTATGGAAAATGTTTCAATGCTTCAACCCTTTACTTTATAGACAGATACTTCTCTAAAGAAATTTGTGTGATTGAAAAGCTTGTTCCTGGTTTCATCTCTTCAAAAGGCATTGGCAGTGAATGCACAGGGGCTTTTAGGCTAGTGCACTGTGTTTTGTTTTGTTTGTTTGTTTGTTTGATTTATTAAAAGAAAATATTCTTAAAAAGTAAACACCAAGCTGTGGAAAGGAAAAACAAAAACAAATGAACACCCGAAAAAAAAAAAAAAAAAAAAAGGAAAGCTGTCATGTTTGAACTGTTGGAAATTAAAACTATTCCTTGTAATGAGTTGTGGGAAATCGGAAATGGAGCTTAGGGAAGAGCTAGATTCATGCTACATCAAGGCAAGAAGAATGATAAAGATTGATGCTAATGAGAAATTATTTCCTTGTAGAATACTGGTCAATGTTAGCTTGTACTGTACCATACTGTTACTATGCTGTAAGCATATTTGGAAAGAAAGAGGTGTTAGTGTACACCAAATAGTCCTGACATCAACATCGTATCAGAGCTTCTATGTAGTTCATTTGTCTGGGGAGGATATGAAGTGAAACAGTTTCCAGCACTTACGTAAACATCATGAAGTTACACAGGAACAAATCAATAACAAATTGTATTTCTCTTGCTTCATTTATCGTCAAAACATTTCTCAGTTCAACACACAGAATCCCTCAAGATGTTATTGGCAAGTCACACAGATGTAAATTAAGTTGAAAACATTTTGCTTCCATGTTCTGTGTTGCCAACAATAAAAAGGAACATTGCAGCAAGATGAAATTGTGCAATACCTGGGTGCTGATATAAAAGATATTTCATATGTAAATTATGAACAACAACCCTATTGTGCTGCAGGTCACATATTTCTGAGCATTTTATGCAGGTTGCATAGCAGAAATGTTGAATTTTGGTGGGATAACACCAATACAAAATTCACCTAAAACTGAGCAAGACTTCCTCACTACAGACAGGGAAGAGAAACAGATTTGTGAGAGGATGATTTCTTCCAATGAGTAATGTGCCTTGTATCAGTTATCCCTGGGAGACAACCTTTTTTCTCCACTGGCCACGAGGGGAGACTGAGGTGACCAGATTAGACTCAGGAAACTGACTCTGAGACAAAGTTAGACAAGATGTATCCCATGCTCCCTGTCCAGGGACAAATACTATGACTGCAATTAAAAAAAAAAAAAGAAAAAAAGAAAAAAAAATGCAATTTTGGAATAGGAAATTAATAAGGAAACAGATTCTGTGGCTATTTAACAGTTTTACTTCATAATTTATCTTTCATTCCACGATGAGCAGCATTGGTAGGACCACAATTCTCAATGCTGTAATGTCCATCGTATTATCCTGTATGTCCCCAGCTAGCCCAGTTCTGTATCTGCCCCCTTCCTTCTGTCTCCCAAAGGCTGAGATCATAAATCTTGGGTGGACTGTCCACACCAGCCATACGGGGCTCAAATGGGGGAGTAGGATTGCCCAGCTGCCTTAGCTTTTGGTTTCTCTCCTTTGTTCCAGCAAAGAGCTGGAGCACACACAGCTGCTGCTCAGAAGTGGGTATATGGATCTCAAAAGAGGATGTGGAGGTGATTCTGTGCTGGGATAGTCAGTCTCTGAATCCCAGGAATTGGAGAAGAGGATGAGGACTCTGGCTCACTTTCTTCTGCAGCCTGCAGCAAAGAATGAAGTCACAGAGAGTTCATACATGAAGTTAACCACACGAAAAACAAAATTGTCTCCCAGGCCAACACGAACCACCCAGAGCCTCCCTAGCTTCATCTCCAAACAGTGTAGCGGTGCACAGTGCTTTTTGATTCTAGAGTCAGGAAATGTTGAAGCAGTGTTTCCCATCCCTACCTCTAAGGTGTAACCCAGCCTCCTGACCAATATGGGATGGGCGATGTGTTCCCATCCTCCTGGGAAACTTAAACCACACCTCTTCTCAGCTGGGGTGGCAGGGGTTTGAAACACAGGTGAAAATCTGACTTAACCTTTGGGAAAGGGCTTTCTTTCTTATGATATTGCTAGCTTATGTATCTATATTTTGGGGCAAAATATGAAATATCATGCTCTAAAATTACTGCTTCTTTGGCTTCTGAGACACCAATAGAACATCTACCTGTAGGCAACTGAAATACAGGGATATTATCCTCATCTGCTGCATTATTTGTTAGATGCTGCTGTACTCAGATTTGTGCACACTGCAGGCAGAAAAGCAGTTCCTGCTTCAGGAGGGTTAGTCCAGGAGTCCATTCTTTTAACCACATTGAGGCTATAGATGGGCAATAGATTAAAACTTGAGCTAACTTCTGAAGATTTGTTTCTAGCATGGAAACCATTTTGAAAATGTTGGGTTTGCTCTTCAGAGGTGTTTGCTAAAAAGGACTCGGAGCAGTTTCTAGCCATAATACTAGCCTTGGAAGAGAGTGCAAGGATAAGAATGCTAAGTGATAATGAAAGCAGTGTATTTTGTTTATATGAAATACGACCTTTCCATCAGGATGAACACTTCTGAGATGACATCAAACAGCAGAAAACAGGGAATTAACTCCTTCAGGTAAAAGGAGTATTATACAGTGTGCTAGTTATTTTGCAAGACACCTTTTCAGTTGCCTTAAATCAACATCTTCAATAGGCAGGTGTGACAACTTCTCACATTTAAGGTCCAGTAAACAGAAAATGGACTTTTGATATTTTGCTAATGCTGGCATAAGTGCTTCAGAATGCATTAGTGAGGCAAAGGATATAGAGAAGTCAGGCAAAGAAACATAAATAACAACAAAGGTGTCACTGAAGGCAGAGCTGAAGTAAGAGATCTCCGCTCAACAGACTGGTGAGTGGATTTGAAAATGGAAGCAACAAGGTACAAAGAGAGTGGTAGAAACTGGATGGAAGCAGAAACTGTCTGAAAGAAGGTAGAGGGCTGAAATAAGAGAAATAAAAGGTGAAGACCAAAGTAAGGGCAATTCTTTTAGTTCCAAGAGTGCAAAGGTATCATGGTTTTTGAAGAAGTTACAATGAAAATTGCAAAGTGGCAAAGAAAATTCCTTGCAGACTGCAACCCTGTGGACAGCTCCCTGGGCTATCCAGCTGGGTTTGGCCATCCATGTCAGGAGTTCCACGGGGCCAGAAACACCACAGATGTACCACGCCAGTATCTGAAATGTGAAATTTAAAACTACTCTGAGAACTCCCTGACTACAAAGCCTGACATGATGACTGCTGAGTAGGCATACTCTGAGGACTAGAAAAGAAATCTTCCATGGTGATACAAAAAGGCAAAGATAAGTTCAAGCAAAGAGAAAAAATATGTTCACTTTGCACTCTGCTGTTCAAAATACTGTCGCAAACAACATCTAGCCTGCTGGGAGAGGGGAAGACGGGGTGTTGGAAGGTCCTGTTACCATCTGCAAAGAAATGGCCGCAGAAACAATGAGACTGCTATCACAAGTATGAAAAGAGTTGAGAGGCAGGAGGAAGACACAAGGAAATGCGAGAAAGCAGAACAATTGATTTAATTTTATTGGTTTGTTTTTAGTAACACAATGACAGTGAATCAGAGAGGAGACAGGAAAACAGACCTCAAATACTTAAAAAGTGATGAAAATAAAGCAAGAGTAATCATATTCTTAGGCAGAAAAGAGAAGCAATGGACTCAAGCTGAAGGGAGATTGTTTGACATTAGTAAATATTTTTCGTTGATAGAGGATCTGGATATAATGTGACCTGCCCTCACTGGAGGGCTTTAAGGACCAGCAAGACACACAGTTCTGGGAATCACATTAGTATAATGATACCTGTCTATAATCCTGACGTGTTTTCATGGACCGTGAGAGGAGGGACAAGATGATTTCTTTCAGTCTTTTCTGTCATTTGGCACTATCTTCCATTACTGTGAAAATGATACTGAATGAGACAACAACCAAAATGTCAAGAATGCTGGCAGGAATGAAGCAGCAGAGGATAAGATACAAAACAGACTAACCTGAACTTGAAGATTTTATGTCCACACTGCCAAGCACACCCACACACTAGTATCAATAGGAGGGACAGGACCGTAGTGACAAGAGCCATAGGCTTTTGAGCAGCAATCCCTGTGACTTTGTAACCAGACACAGCACCAACCTCCAATTTTGTGCATGGTAGACAATGTGGAGAAAAATATTTTCAATAAAGCAGAGGGATTTGGTTGTATTATTGCTGCATGAGAGAGTAGTTCAAACACCAGAGTTTCCCTTTGCCTGCTGGGATTAATCTTCCCCTCCTATAAATTACATTCATTGTCAATGATTTTGTATAGAACCTTTTAAAAACAATTTGAGTTTATTAAAGAACACTGTCTGTCCCCTGTCAGATAAGAATAATTTACAGGTAATTTATTGTATGTTACTTACAAAAAACCTCCCTTATTTCTATTAATTATAGAATAGATACTTTTGCTCACATATTGGCAGTGGATGGTGTACCTTTCTCATGCAGGCTATAAACATTATGTGTTTACTTAGGAACACTAGCCTATCCATTTTTCTTTCTTTACTGCTGCAAACATATGCTTAGTTTCATACAAAGCTGTTAACACCACAAAACAATCATTCACTGGCTTTGAAAGAACAACTAAGGAAGTGTTTGTATGAGCCAGAAAAAAAAGTTACTAAATCCACGGAGAACTTCTATTTGCCAAAATGGCTTTTAAATCATCATCAATTTTAGGTAAAGCTAATTAAAGTAGTTCCTGGCCCCTGGAACTACAAATGGTTGTTGCCCCAGGGTGGAAACTAGCTGGTCGCTGGACCAGACCCCTCACACAGTTAATCCCTGCGTTGAAGATGGCTAGAATTTGTTAGTGTCACTGAAGATATTCAGAAATAATAGTGAAAGAGAATCCTGCTCTTACACAACAAATACTACATCTAGCTCTGTATTACCAGGAAGACATAGGATTTTGCTCACAAGAGATTCATCACAACTGTTAGCAGCTGGGAGGTTTTATTATACTGCAGAAATACCAATCCTTATGGGCCAGGCTCTGAAGTACTCAGGTCAGCCAAAAGTTGCAGAGAAGTCAGAGGGCCAAACGTGATTTTACCATAACCTCAAAACAAAAACATTTAAAACAGAAGCTGAACTGTTTCAATGAGTTATGCTGAGAACTGATGCACAGAATCATACGCAGACAGTCATATGGACAATGTCAAATATAGCATCACATATGAAGTAAGAAGGGGACATGGTAACAGTGAAGGAATGTTTAAATAGAGCAACCAATAAGGAAGGAAGCATATTTCACATCGGTACAGGCAGAGGTGTAAATGGAAGCAGCAGAACGTTCATTTTTGACACTGGGACTATCCTGCAGGTCTTTGTCATTTCAGAAGTCTGTCATTCATCCTTGCAATGCAGTTTGTGGCCTTTGGCAGATATGGGCACACCTGGGGTTTTGTTAAATACGGATGCAATAGGTGATAGCTGGTCTGATGATGTACCTGTGCAGGCGTGGAAATGATAATATTCTACCACTTTGTACCACTGGTGGGATCAATGACTCGGGGTGCAATGGAAGAGCACAGGTGGGAGAACAACTCTTTGCAAGCTTTGTGTCTGTGACAGCCCAGCACTACCTGAAGGCTGTAAGTATGCCTCTGACGTTCACCTGACAGCACTTCTGCCACCACTAGCCTTACTGGAATTTCCCAGTCCCTACATGGAAGGAGCACGGTGCCCAAGATTTTGCCCTAACGAGGACACATTAAAACAGAGGCTGTTGCAGTGATCGTGCTAATTTTGCATCCGACTGGCAACTGCTTTCTAGAAAAAGCCGTTCCATCTTTCTGTCATCGTCCCTGGCCACCTCTCTCGGCTGGCATACTGAAATGGAGGAAAACAAAGAAAGGTACTTCAGCAGCGTCTGTCAGATCAACCGCATTTATTTGCACAAACCCAAGACGTTTTGTCCCAACACCAGCAATTAAATTAGGAAATAAAGAAACACGACAACACCGAGAGAAGGGGCTGGGAGGGTCCCCCAGCCTGCCAGCCACGGCCGACTCCTCCTCGGCCCTGCGGCTGTCGAGAGGCAGCGGCGATGGGCTCAGCCCAGCGGCCGCCCCTCGCCCTCACCCGGGGGGACGAGCGGAGCCCCCCAGGGCCGCCCTTTGCCGCGAAGGGACGAGGAGAGGATGGCGGGCGAGGAGTTAATCATTAAGCCCCCTGCAGACCGGCTCCCCCGAGCCCACCGGGACTTCAGCCGTGCCCCGGGGGGGGAGCTGCCGTGAGGAGGGAGGGGCGCGCCCGGGCCCGCCGCCTCCCGCACGGCGCCCGAGGGCACACCCGTCCCTCGCCGCCCCCGCCTCGCCTCGCCTCGCCTCTCCTCCCCTCCCCTC
>VXAA01000246.1:627186-713558 GCA_013399115.1 Anseranas semipalmata
CCGGAGCCGGCGTTGCCCGCCGGCATCAAGTCAGGTAAGGGGGGAGCCGGGGTCAGCGTGCCCTCGGTACCCCGCGGCCAGGCCCGTGGGGCAGCGGCGGGCCGGGCGCCGGTTAAACGGGCGCCGCTGGGGCCGCGGAGGCGTCGGGGCGAGCGGCTGTGCCGACCGGCCGGCCGTAACGGCGCCCGCGGGCTTCTCTTCTCCTCCCTCCATTCCTCCCTGGCGCGCAGAAATACGTGTGAACAGCGAGAGCCTGTCCTCGGAGGAGGAGGATGCAGATACTCGCGACGGCAGAGTGAGAGCCGCGGAGAAGAGCCTGTCTCCGAAGAAGAGCGTCGCGCAGATCATGAAGGACAAGAAGAAGCAGACGCAGCTCACCCTGCAATGGTAGGGCCCCCGCCAGCCGGGGGGCAGGCGCCCCGCCGCCCCCGCGCCGCACACTCGGGCCCGGGAGCGTGTTTCGTGCCGAGCGGGTCGGTTCTGCAAGGGCTGCGCCGGCGGGGAGGGTTGCGTCGCACCGCTCCTTCGGGAATATTGGGCTTTCGTTGGGCTGTGCGGTTTGGGGGTTTATTGGTTTTTGGTAAGCCGTGACTGCAAATAAGGTCCTCCCTCCCCAAATTTCCGATTTTTTTTTAAATTAGCAGAGGTTTATCCGTTAACAGAAATCTCTGTCAGATTCTCACAGCATGTGACTGGGAAAGATCACGAAAGATCAAACTTTTTCAAGAGAAAAATCGCTGTGTATCAGCTTATTGTACCTGAACGAATGGTCCAAGTTTCTACTATAGCATTAGAATGAGCTTACATATCTTGTCGTTCTGATTGTGCAGGAATACAGTACTAATCAATATACATACAGTCGATTATACATTATTTTGTTTCGGTAAAATAAGGTTATATCTTCCTTCTAGAAATAATAAACCTGAAAGTCTTGAAAAATATAGAAATGAAAAAGAATTTACATTTGTGAATGAATGCTTTAATTTTCCTGTATGACTATGCCTGTTAGATTTTCACTGTCTCACAATACATTTTTTATGTTATATTCTACCATCCACAGACACCCTTCCGTTACCTTATTTTATCTGGGCAAAAATTAACCAAATAAGAGGTCAAATTCTGCAGACTTTAATTGATATAGGTCTTTACTAAAGTACTCTTGAAGTTAGAGAGCAGTACTATTGAATTAAATGGGAACTTAGTTACCAAATGCAGACTGTAAATCTAGAGTTTTCCTTCCATCTGAAAAACAAGAATAATCCAGGTATCCCGGTTTCTTAATATAGTTTACATCTGACTTCTTAGAGCAGACAGTAAACTGTAAGGATTTGAGTCTGGTGAGTCAGTGCAAAATTATTTGGTATGCAGTGTTTGCTACACAGTATTTTCTTACAAATTGGTGTAATTTGAAAAATAATTTTTATTACAAATGATTCCAGGAGTAACAAATAATGGAAACTGGTAAAGAAAAGAAACAGACAAGAGTGGGATACCTTGCTGTTCTAAGAGTTCAGTTAAAGAGAAGACAACCAATTTTTACTTGTTTTTAAAATTAGACTTTAATGACCATGGCTAAGCACTTGCATTTTATAAACTGATGCATAAAAGTGCATACCCTCCAGAAAATGTCAGATCTTTGATTTTCAGTATGGTTTGGTCAAGAAACAGCTTCAGCTCCAGTGTGGAAATTAAAAAGCAAAAGTAGGAAGAAAAGAGATGTAACTACAGGTATTAAAGATAGAGAAGATGCAAGTTCAAGCCCCTGCTCTGTTCAAAGGACAGACTTAAACCCAAGTCTTTCACAGTGTGGTTAGTACTCATATTCTTGGAGCAAGGCTGCCTCTTAGGTGGTAGTCATTTAAATCAAAATGACACATGATATGTTGCTTCTTACTCTGGCAGTTTCTTTCTCTGTACAGGCTGGAAGAAAACTACATTGTCTGTGAAGGAGTTTGTTTACCAAGATGCATCCTTTATGCACATTATTTAGACTTCTGCAGAAAAGAGAAGCTAGAACCTGCCTGTGCTGCAACTTTTGGGAAGGTAAAGAGTAAACGTCTTCATAATTCGTTAGACTAAGTCTTTGATAAACTCACAATGTGGTACGCCTGTGTCAAAATGCCTATTAAATTCATGTTTTTTTACTGCTAATGTACATAGAGTCAAACTAACTACACTAACCACTACTACTACATACAAAAGGATTTCATGACAACAGCTTTAGGAGAATGAACCTGAAGTTCCCACTGATTTCTTTTTTTTTGTAAGAAATAACAATATGGCATTCTCTCCAAGAGCTTTTTTCTTGTTTTTAATGGTAACATTAATAGGGCTCTTTCCACAAAAACAGATCTGACATGAAGACACTTTTAATTATACTAAATGCAGTGTAAAGTGAGAAGTGGCACAATAAGCGATACAAGAAAGGGAATAAAAATTAATAACACAAAGAGCTCCTGAATGAAAAATTGTTGATTCATCCTCTTTTCTACCCTTCCCTACAATTAATCCTGAAATCATTTAATGAAAGGGAGATGTGAACTCTCCAAATTAAACCCCGAGTAGTTAGTGAAACAGGAAACCAAAAATGCTTCAAGGATCATCTTTTTTTAAACACTACTAATCTGTTCATTGTTCATAGATAGCAAAATGCATTAATTTAATTAAATAAAATAATGGATGTAAAACCCAGTTCATAAAATGTTCACTCACTATTTTTTTCCTCTTAAATTGGATATACTGAGAAAGTGTATGTCTAATTTTCCTTACACAGTTTCATTATAAATGAGGAAGACAATAGCTTTCCATTTAAACATTGTTTTGACCATGATCTAGCTTTTAAATATATCTATTAGTCCTACCTCTATTACTGAATTAGTTTTTTACTTAATAAACCTTTTCCCTTAAGCATCATCTACAGGAAGAGTAGGATGTTTTCAGGGCACTAATGTTAATCTCAGGAGTCTAATGACAGAATGTTTTGCTCCATTTGGATTAAATCACAAAACGTGGATTCTTTATATGCAGCATAGAAAATAATAGAAGCTTTATAGGGTTTCAGTAAGCATAAGTGCATTTAAGGCTGTGCAGCCTTTTGATAGTGGAGGACATAGAAATACCCACAAGATAAATACTTGCTTGCCTTAACCTTCAGATCACAGTTTTCAAATCAAAAATCAGTTTATTTCTAGCTGTTCGACTTTGAAAATGAAACAGCTAGAGGCCAAGTCTTTCCCTTGGTTCTGTTTAGATCTCTGAAGCAAAAGATACAGTTCTACTTTAGGGACCTGAATGGGGCAGGATCCTGGTGAATGAAAACAGACCTTGTATTGTAGAAATGAAAATGGGAAGGGAGAACAGGTGGGAAGGGTGGGAGGACTGGAGGTACACAGTGAGATGAACGAGGATGGAAGGACTCTTGCAGTGTAAAACATGCTTAATTGTGTTGTGGTTTAGGTGTCACAAATACTTACTCATGAACTACATTAGACTGCATGTTTATCCTCCAGTTTCTTCCATGAACAGATTGCTAAAAAAAAAAAAAAAAAAGTATACCATTGTTAGAAATTAATAGTTATTTTCTATTTAGACCATTCGCCAGAAATTCCCTCTCCTTACCACAAGGCGGCTTGGAACAAGAGGCCATTCAAAGTAAGGCACAATTATCTGTGTATCCACTTACAGAATACATTCTAGGAATTAAATATATTTCCATGCCTCTGTAATGTCTAATAATTGGTAGGGGGGGTATTCAGATGGCAAGCTGTAAGTGATAACATTCATGTACATGATGAAACTGATACAGTATTTGAGTTTGAAAACAATACTACAGGCATAGTTTCTAACAGTAAACTGATTAAGCTTCTAAAACATCATTATTTTTAAAGAGCCATGCATTTATCACAAATGTATGTCAAAATGTTATATATGTACATATATATAACATTATACAACATATAATGTACATATATAATATTTTGACATACATTTGACATATATATTGTTGTTACAGCTGTTCATCTTTCTATAAATAATGTGCATTTTAACTGTGATTTCATTTGCTTTTCACAAATCTGACAACTTTTGATCTGTTCTCTCTATAACAATACTGATTAATTTAAAGACACTAGAAAAAAGCATTGCCTTAAATTTAGAAGAAAGTATACATCTGCTCTTTGTTACGGATAATTTTTAAAAGCTCTGATAAGTACACAGTCTGTAGTATAGCCATTTCACGTATAATGGATCCAATCGATTTGTATATTTCAACTGTGGAATATTAGGCTGTGGGAATAGATCACAGACAATTATGTATCGCCTGTGGCAAAATGTTTTGTTCTGGTTCTGGCATTATGCTTTTGGCCATGATAAAGTTAGTGTAAAACTGTGGAGACCAGTTGGAACAACATCCCTTACATCCACTCTCCCACCTCTGCCCTCATATCAAGACTGCTGAGGAAGTACTGATGAATCGTCCCCAGTCCAATTTTTTATTTTTAATGGGGAATGCTCCTTCTTAAGGAAATGAAAAACTGTGTGGTGTATTAATGTAAGGAATGTAGAGAAGTCAAAATAATGCTATGGGGTATTGCTAATGTCGATGTATGAGTTAGGTAATTCTAGGAAATTTCTGTCCTTGTCTGGGGAGTCACAAATACAATAGTCTTCTGTATTGCCTGAAACCAAGACTGGCTCTGAGCTTTTCTTACTGTTGTGCATCAAATTGTTGTTTCAGTGTTTATTAATCTCTGTTTTTTTAAAAAAATGTTTGAACCTAAATAGTGTGCCCATACCATTCTACATAAAATAAGACTAGTTAAATAGTTTTAGTCTTTTAAAGTAACTTTCAAAAAACTTAATGGCTTTCAATCCCCAATCTAATTTAGACCAGATCCTTATCTGTAAATTTCTATTGATTTCAAAACAGGTTTGTCCTAAAAATAAGACACTTCTATGAGGAACAAGTTAAGATAGATATTGTGTCCAGCTTTCTGTGTATACATAGAAGTTAAACATTTAATATTAATGTTTATATTTTGAGGGATACATGACTTTAAATGTAGGATTGTTCTCATGCTTAAAATTAGAGATGTGTTTATGTAGATACGGAGTAGGACTCACGAAATTAGCCTTATAGAAGAAAGTACAAAGAGTTGACGGTTTACGGAAACACAAGTGAAAACCAAAAATTAGTAAAGAAAAATTTTGCTAATGAATAAGATAGAAAACTAGAATAGTGGTAGTGATAAGAGAAAATTAGACATTTGTTTTGTTTGGGAAAAATATTTTTGAAAGACAGCCCTGAAAGGCAAAAGTACTCTTGTCTTTCAGTAGTCTACAAGCAAAACTCAAAATGAAAGGAGGCTGAAAAAGGAAAAAAAAATAAAAAACTACAAGATTGTGGTTTTCCTAAGTGCTTTGTAATATATTAAGAATGTCTGAAAGATGCATTGTTTACTTTTATAATTCTGGGGGGGTTGTTTCATGTTGTTATGCTTGCTTTTCTTCCTGCCTTAGAAACATCAGAAATAGGTAGTTGAGCCCACCCTACTTTTGATGAAGAATGCACTGGAGATGTCATTAATGAATTTTAGGTTATGTTGTATAAACAAAGATTGGGAAGAATTTCAATTCCAATTTTTTACAAAGACATTCTATTTCTTGAATATGTCTCAAATATCTATTTTAAATAATCATTAATAAAAATGAAATCCAAAGGAAATAAAGCCTGTAGAATGTTTTTCCTTCTATAACGAAGGACAATTCTTGTTTACCTTCTGTCATGGTCTTACAAATTTGTAATCCATTGAGTTTTTTCAGGAGAAACAGAGTATACAATCTATATTGTAGATGACCTATGGATGCTGAATAGAGAGTTTTTGAGGACAGTTACTTTTAGAGTGGTAGTTTATATGGGAAAGGGATTTCATGCATTGTCTGCTGTGGTGAAGTTGAGCTATAGTTACACGCATAAGCTGCTGTAGATTTCGTCAGCTTTGCAGATGGACATTTGCTGTTGTGTTTAAGTTTTTAGGAGATCTGGCATTCATAGTCTGTGCAGGAATATTTGACAACCTACTGTTTCATCAATGCCTTGGTTAAGTTTTACATTCATAACCCAATGTATTTGGAGAACTACTTTCAAGTTATAATTAGTAAGAGAATACAAGGGGAAAAGACTGTCAAATGCTCGTTATGTTTTTGATCTGACGTATCTAATACATAGATAAACAAGATCCAGTCAGGATCCAAACTTGTTCCAAAACATGTCATGTATATGCATAATTTAAAGCACAGCAAGTCAGCATCTGTTAAGTAAAGGGGTATGTTTCAAATCTAGTTTTTGACACGGGAATCTAGCCACAAAACTAATTGTGTCACTGTAATTCCCTTTTCTCCAAGACATTTAACTGTACTAGCACAGAAATACCTCATGCGCAGCATTTCTTCAGCAGATCCAATAGCCCTACTGACCTTGGTGGTATTATGTGCCATATTTTCATATGGATTAACTGTTCTTGAGCAATTTCCTCAAAGGGATGAGGCATCAGCAGGTTTTGTTTGAACATCTGGCATTTGTTTCTCCTTTTTTTTTTTTTCACTGGAGTTTTCCTCAGAGACTTTTCGTCTGCAATTCTTGTTTCCACTACAGTAGATCTGCATTGTTCTGGCTGTGCAAAAAAAGAGCCTTGTAGAAGGCACAAGTGTCAGTATCTCCAGTTCAGAGACTGAATACAGCAGCAAGTAGTCATAGAGAAGTGACAGTATAAATAATAATCAGTATCTCTGATGTTGTGGATCATAACAGAACCACAGTCTCACTGAGGAACAAATTCATTTCTGCTTTGACCAGGTAGCAGTTAGCCATAGAAGTATCATTTATGGAAATATTTCCATTAAATTAATTGGTAAATTAAGGGGCTGTTCACCAGTTACATTAAATGACTAGTTACTCTCTGCTCTTATGTCAGCATGAACTCTAGATGTTGTAAGCTGTTTCTGTGTTGAACAGAGCAGTGTTACTGGGACTGGTAGGAGACGCTTCTTACTAGCAATTAAATTTTATTTTTTTAAGCATGGTAGTGGAGTGACATTGTTTTCTCTGTTGTTACTGTTATGATTTGGATATAATATTAGTAGGATCAGTAATAGTACTAACTATTCCTGACAGTGATGTTTGGTGTTGTGGTATTGCCTAGGAGGCAATCATTGTCCAGTGCTTAGATGCTGCAAAAGCATGAAAGGAAAAAGACAATTCCTCTCTAATGGAATCATTATTCTGATATTGCAAAGAAAAACTAACTCCCTAGGAATAAAGTGCCTTGCTGCACACTGCATGCATACGCAGTAACACACTGATAGAGCCCGGCTGTGGTCAGAAGAAAGCAAAGAAATTCAGTTCCCTCTTCCATCCACTTCAAGGAGACAGAAGTTATTTTTCTCCCACATCAAAACAAGTCCAGGCTCTTTCTAGTGTTCTCATGAACATGAACTGGATTTCAGAAAGCATTGCTGATCTAAGCTATGAGACACAGGTGCTGCTCTAAGGTGCGAGATACACCAATATTAGTTCCTCCTCTGATTCTGAGCAGCATTTGTCCTCTGAGGTTCTGGGCAAAGGAGAGCATTAAAAAGGGGTCTAATAAATCCTAGAACTTTGATCCTTAGAGTCAGAGTCTCTCTCTTGGTGTTTACATCTGATAACCTATTTGTACAAAAGTGTAAATACTAAAACACTCATTTAAACAGTCGACCAAGAAAGTACAGCACACTAGACATAATTTTGTTAGCAATGTTCGCTCATCCCCGATTCCCATGCCGATCACTCCAGATTACTGAATAGCAAGGGAAGATTTCTGTATCCTTGCTGAAGGGGGGAAGACCCAGCACAATAAATAAATACTGCAAACTGCTCCCTTAGATTAGCATTTCATAAGCAACAGTCATCCGTGGAGCAGTGTCTGAATCTGCCTTTTTGCATAGGCAGTGTTGACTATGCTGTGGCCACTACTAGAATTTAGTTATAAACTTCATGGTACATGAATTACCTGGAGCAGCTATTCAGGAAAATGTGCGTACTGCTCAGACCATACACACAGAAGGCTGTTTGAGCTCAAGTTACAATTTAATTTCTTTGTAGACTTTGATCAATGTTGAATCTTAGCTTTTATCCATCATGTCTGAAAACTATTATCTTATTTATTAGGAGTGATTTAGTGGGTTAATAAAACTGATATGGCAGCTGGCCCCACGATAACAAGTTATTGCAAGTCCCTGAACAGCTTAAGCCTATCATTTCCTTATCAGCTATCATTTGTGCCAGTGTATGCTAAAATCAGGGCTACTAGTTGCGTAGGAACATATGTTGTAACAAGCCTTGAAATCGGGAGGAAAGCAGTTCAGTTTGTTTTTTTAAAAGGTTTCTTACAAAAATTGAGAATAAGTTCCTTGTGATGACTGATTTCATTTTATGAATTATACAATAGAAATATAACACTGGAATACACATATACTGTACATATATAAATATGCACATAAAGAGACAGAAAGAGGGTACTTGAAGTTGTAGGTTAAAGATGTTATTGGTGTGTCTGGAATAGGTATACTACAATCAACAGGCAGTCAAAAATAACCTCTTCAGCTACTGAGTTTGGTGTGTAAGAGAATAAAAATCTTTATACTTTATTACTCTGTGAAGTACTCCAGACAGAACTTGAAAATTACAGATTATATGTATATATATATATTTATTGCTTCTGTGTCATGACTGGAAAGCTGTGTTTTTTAGTATTAAAAATTCAAAGAAATTAAAAGGATAGTTGCTATGCCTGTAAGACACACTGAATAGGTACGGAAAATATCTATTCTGCACATAAAAAAAATGTCATAAGAGTAAATTCTGGTATTTTGGGGCATTCCAGAACAGGAACAAGTATCTGCCCTTGGAAACCTGAGAATCCAAATCATACAACAGTTTCTAGCCCAAATATGTTAATACTAAATTAGATGTTGAATAATTTAGATAATGAATCCCAATCTCGTGAAGAAGTATTGCTTATCTTTGGCCTCTGGCCCACTCCAGCTTTAGCAGTGGGGAATTCCAAATTTGTGGTTAAAGTGTGAAGTTTTATTTTTAGAATTTAAAAAATTATGTGTGATTAAAACTGAGAGATTTGGGGTGTTGGAATGAAATGCAGGCAACTGCTTGCTTACACAGCCAATGACAAATACACTACTGTGCCTGTAGCATTTTTGAAAGAAGTGGTCATAACTCTGTTTAGTTTTTCATCCTGTGCAATGCACAGCCTTTGCAATTTCAAGACTAAGTAAATGCTGTTACTTCAAAGGATCCGTACATATACATTTTCAATACTACTTGTGTCACATCTAGGATAACTTCATTTTCATGAAAGAGAAAAAAATGTTCATGCTTTCAGCATTTTTGTCAGAACTCTGTCAAATTCACCAGGAATTTTCAGATTCAGATGTTTGGCTCAAGTCCATCTGTTTAATACCCCTAAAGCAAAAGTAATGGTTGAAAACCTTCAGGACTTTAATTTACAACAGAGATGACGCACTATTGTATCTGAAATGGAGGACAACTGTCCAGCATTATGACATTTAATGAAAGGTCACATTTAATGAAAGGCATCCTAAGCCACCTTGAAGTGTCGCTTTGATTTGATCAGTCAGCTCTGACTTTACTGGGTAAAGGGAGAACTGTAATAAGCAGATGGTCCTACGTCTGAGCTTCTGAATATTATCAGACATTTTAAAATGCTCTGTTTTCCACATCACCATCCTTCAGAGAAGTATGCTTATAGGGAAAGAAAACTAATAGTAAAGAAATAGGTGAGAAACTTTTGGCCTTCCTAAGGGTCACGAGGTATGACTGTGATCCAGTATTATGTAGACTCATCAATTTCAGACAAACAATAAAATTTATGATGATTAACAGCAGGCACTTTCTGCCACAGTCTCTTGGCTATAAAATCCTGAATGCACCCAACAGACTGTCCAGAAACAGAATGGCTATTCCAGCTGGGATTTTCAAAGACACCTAAGCTAAGCAAAAATATCACCCTATCAAACATTTTCTTAAATATTATTTGTATCTAATGCCTTTAGTCAGCTTTGTAAATATAAAGCATTTGAGGTTTTTGTTCTTATCTGCTACAATCCCATACAAGAGCAAACAGTAAGACTGTGATTTTTTTTTTTAAATGGGCATCACCAAGAACAGCAGAGATGATCTGAAAACTTTCATGTGTTCTGTGAACTATTTGCTAGAGGCTTTGTGTCTTAACAGTGAACTTTTATTCAAGTTTTTGAGAAATTTCAGTGAAATTAGTGCAACGTTGTTGCAAAGCGCTGCCTATATGTTATACTTGGTTTACAAGCAATGTACTTCAACTACAAGTGTTACTTTGAAGCAGTTCAGTTAAACCTACTGCCATGGTGTTTTCAAGATGACTTTGGTTAAAACCAGATGATTCTTAATATACTGTCCATAACAATCTTAGACAAGTTTGGTTTAACTCTACCAGTTTTTAAATGTACTTAGTTGAATTTATAAGACAGGGCCTATCACCCTTGATAGATGAACTCAAGCAAACTTTGCTATGACTGAAGAAAGAGCTGCCCCCAGCTTGCTCTCCCGCCCTACTCCTGCAGGTCACTTCTTTTGTAGCAAAATCAATGGAAAGCAGTATCTGTTGCATAGCTAGTTTTCTTAGCACCAACCAACACTCTTCAGTGTCTTTGGTTAAGGTGTTATGCTCAGAACTGCAGAGGCTGAGCAATAAACATGTTTCCTTCTTCCAGCTCTGTTTTGGGAGCAGTAGTCTCCAAGAGAGCAGTGAGGGAGGCAAATGGGGATGATAACTGCTTAAGCAGCTAAATAATTCAGCAGTCAGTCAGCCTACAACCTGAGAGATGAGTGGATGAATGACATATTAGCATTGCTAGTCATAGGAGGCTGAACACTAATTTATAGGGGAGAAAATTACTGGGGAGTTAAACTCAAAAGTGCTCTGTAGAACTCTCTAGATATAACAGTGGTAAGCTTAATAGATTACTCCTGATGGATCAAACCCAGAACCCTTGCAACAAACTGGAAATGAGAATGCACTTACAGAAAAGAGATATAACATCTTTCTGGGAGATTTGTTCTTGCAGCAACGTTCTTGAAGGAGAGAAAATGTTTTAAATTTAAAGAAGATGCTAGCCTTGAAATTTGGATCAAATCATGACAATATTGTTTTCTATGAGACCAGATTCTTTTTTTTCCATGTCAGTGAAAGGAATTAGTGGAAACTGTAAAGAAAAGTTTTCATAGAGCATTGAAAATTAATTTGGCAGTTGTTTTATGTCACACAGCAATAAAAATAGTCCTCTTTTTTTTTCACAGGTATCATTATTATGGAATTGGCATTAAAGAAAGCAGTGCATACTACCACTCTGTGTATTCTGGAAAAGGCTTAACCAGGTACAGTAACGTAACATCTGAGACATAGCCTCTGCCCCTGCTTTAGAAAGATGGTCAGTGAAAATGTAACTTTAAACTTCCCTAAGGAAGGTATTTATAGCACACTATTTTTTTTTTTTTTTTTTGGTACCAGAACTATTATTGCTGTATATCTCAGTGTCTGGCATTCACAGATTTAGCAGTTTGCTCCCTAAAGACATTGATTTTATTTTAACAACTTGATCTAGATCTTTTGCTTATATCTTCCAGTATGGCCCCACTGTAGTCAGTGTAGAGCTGCATCAACTTATAAGGGGATTTGTTAGTGTAAGGCAGCAAAACACGGTTTCCAGAACACGTGTCTCATTTTGTTTGCTTGTGTGTCACCCTCTGATTTCTTTCCCTAGGACAGCTTCCCATTATGAAACGTCTGGAGAATGGTGTGAAGCTGGCACCTGTGGGCAGGAGGGAGGGGTCAGTGTAGATTAATATTTACAGATCCTTTGACTGGCTAATATCAGTTTAAACCTAACCCAGGAAGCTCTAATTATATTTATTTAAGGGACAGCTAGCAGGATCAATACGTTACGATAGCTGCCTGTTGGTTTGCCAAAGATTAATAGTTCGTAAAACAAATGTCTCTGTTCACATATGGCTTGAATGACGGCTTTCATTGTCTACAGCTCTATACCTGTATAAGTGCGGACTCTGAGAAAGGAAAGGAATAAATGTGTTTATAATCACACATAGAAAACTCAGCTGCTGGCAGATTCAGGTTATATCCAAAGAGCCTTTTTCCAAACAGCGGGCAAGTGTAAAAATTGAGGGTAATGTTGCCAATAATGCTGAAAAGGTAGAATCTCTCCACTACAGGACTTAAAGTATAATAGACTGGAATATACCATTTCCTTATCCTTTATTTATCCAGAGCTGTGGAGGTGTTGCTGGTACACAGCTAGATGAGATTCTTTCATAATACAGCATTATCTTGAACAAATTGCTCATTTAATTGACTAAAAACAGTTATTTTCACTTAAAGCAATATAGTCACTCTTAGTTCTCAGCTTTATGTCAGCCAGTGCCCTTTTCATGCAAAGCTCTGTCCTTGTACAGTCTAGCAATGATGAAGGCAAAAAAATTGGAGGTTCTGCAAAATTCCCCAGGGATGGATTTTCAATGGTATATCCTCACTTAAATGTGTACATCCCTAAAATTTTTGTGAGTACTTACCATTCTGACAACCCCTATTTCATACGAATGAGATACTTATGCACCTTTGAAAATTCCACACTCTACATATCTGCATCTTTAGGCAACTTATGCCAAATCCACCAAGGGAATCATGTCTGGAAATTCCTAAAATTTAGGTAGTTTGTTTACCCAAGAAATTTACAGATTACTCTAGGTATCCCTACAATGATTGAGAAGTGCTTTAAAAATGACATCCGGAGAGATTAGAAAATTGGTAAGTCAGAAAAGCATCTAAGGTGCATCAGTAGTGGTCTGACAATGTATAAGGGCAATCTGACGGTGAGGAACTGAAGTCAATTTAAGCCAATCCATCCCAGACATATAAACTTTAAGACCTACTTGGGAAGCTTGTTCTGAATTCCGTGCTGCCCTCATTTCTGCTACAGCTGTTATAAAGTAGGTTTTTGGTGTACTGCTAGCATTTCTGTAACCCTAACCAAGGCAGAAATAAATGTGAGGAAAGGGACTAGATTCTCAGCTTATGAATTGCTTAGGATTCACTAGTTAGGAACCTTTTATTTGTGTTAGGACTTGTGCTCTCATGTTGGAGGTGTTGAATTTTCAGGGACCAGCAAACACTAGCTGATTTAGACCAGAAGCTCAAATGCTGACTTCGCACAGTCTGGGCCATCATTGTGTTTGGATATGGCTATATGAAGACAGTGACGCAGTAGCCTGGGGTTAATAACAGGCTTCTGAAGAAGAAAAGTCAGGCAGCGCAGGGATTCAAAATAGAGAGTGAATGTACCAGTTACTGGCTGCTGAATATAATGATCCATCTTAACCTCTGCCCTTTGCCTGATGTCTGTTCTAGTAGGTAAGCTATGAAAATGGTTCCTGGGTCAAACCTGGAGCAGAAATAGGCAGGGAGAGTATGTGATTTGATGATCGTATCAGATCACACCATGCCTACCAGCACAAATAAAGGCATATGGAGGTCTTTACTGGAAGACTTGCCTACTAGATAGCAGCTTCTCAAAAGATTAGAAGGGGCCTTGGTTTAGTTGCCTAAATATAGGCCTCTACTGCCATTTCACATTTAATTGGCATTCAAGTATTGATATTTAGGTAATTGAGCTGAGTACAGTAGTCCTTAAATGCAGGGTTATCGATGCCTGAATCCTTAAATTCCACTGTAAATTTGACCTCCTAGTTCCTTTAAATATCAAGCCTTACACTATGAAAGGACCATACCTAACACCAGCATCATTGGTATACACAGCATTTTGAGAAGGATAGCTTTAGCTAGTGATTAAGGCTCTGGAGGAGCAATGCTAACAGATGCTGCTTAGTGTTTTTACCATACAGTCTGTACACATTATGCTGTACATGTGGAAATCCACAGTCCATAACAAAAACATTTAGCTATGAAGCTAATTAACAACTCATTGTAGTCAACTGAATTATGCCTTCTTTCATGCTCATCTATCAACTAACCAAGAAATTCTGTAGGTAACATATGTTGAATCATCACATGATAGGAACTGTGCCTGCCCTGGGCAGGTGGAATTCCATAACCCCTCAGCCTCTGGTTTTCTTTCCTGTCAGCAGAGTATCTCAACAATAGGAAATCACAATATTGCAGCTAATAATTATAAGACTTCATGTTGCCCACAGTATCTTATCAGCTAGCAGCTAGCAGAACAGGAAATAACAGTGATCAAACAAGCTGTAGTTATCTTGCACATCTATCATTATACCGGTCCTTTAGAATCTCTATCCTTTACATGTTTTCTAGTGAAGTAGCTACAATTTAAAATGTGTGTTTTCTTATTTTTGCATTGAAGAGTTGCCTCATAGTCCAATGACTTCAATGGGAATCCCTGAATTGGACTATTAATAGCACAGTCACAATACTGCAACATATTTTTGGCAGCTAATAAATCTTTCATCTCAGAAATGGATTTCACCTGCATCAGAATAATACTGTGATGAAAGAGACTGGAAAATCACTATGTTCTCTTCATTTTTCTGAGAAGTGTAAATTCTAGACACATTTTTTCTGTTCTGAATTTTCTCAGCTGTATCAAAAGCATTATGAATTTCCTGGACCTCATGGACTTGCACCTATGCTCCCCTTCTGATATTTGTGAAGTTGCAAAGATCCAAAGAAAAAAAAAAAAAAACTGAAACTGAGTTTTGCACTTTGCTATTTGGTCAATGATCTGAATGTTTCCCTGATATCCTCAGGCACTTGCATGCCAATGGAAGAAGTTAAGAAAAAAGCATTAATTTTATTATTATTACATTTAGAGAAACATAGTCATTTTTCTAATCGATCTATTTTGTTTATCTATTTTATATGTATATAAAAGTATGTACGTATGTGTATATGCTTGTATGTGTGTGTGTGTATATATATATATAAACCCTAAAAATGTTATGCTTATGAAAAGGTAATCAAATATATTTATTTTCAAAGGTTCTCTGGAAGCAAGTTGAAGAATGAGGTAAGTGCTGTAGTTGGTTTCCTTTCACTTCCATCATAATCAAAATAGTATTTGTGACCTGTGGTTTTCTTCACATTCATTTCTTTGAAAATTTCAACAGTATTTTGCATTAAAGATTAGACTACATAACCCTTTTTCATGATGCTGAGTATTTGCTCTTCTAAATATTTAAAGGAAAATCAGATTGGAAGGCAGATTCCAGGGTTCCTGTTCCAACCTAGTTACCCACAACTCCAGAGGTTTATAACAGAACCTCCTATAAACAAAGGATTACCATATGGCTTCTTATTTTTTTGCATCCATTAATTTTGTAGGAGGACTTTTCAGAACCTCATTGGTCTGACTGGAAGTGAGAAGATGTTTTTTAATAAGCTGAATATTATACTTCTTCACCAGCATTGTCTTCTTCTATTTTTGGCTCTTTGTGACATTTTACTATGATACATCTTTTTGCTGCTTTTGCTTTCTAGACAGAACAAACAGCAGCTCTTTGATCACCTTTAATCAGCCTTACAGCCTTTCACTGTACTTCTTCCCATTTTAATATCTTTCTAGAAAAAAATATTAACAAAGTCTTGTAAAAGGCTTGTCTCCAGTTTCTATTGGAAATATCCCTTCTGTTGAATCCTAGAACTGTGTGTGTTTGTTGCACAAGTAACCTACAGTTTCAGTACTTTACCTTCTGGGACAGTCACTGTCATTCTGGTCATATTTGTGCTAGAAAATTACGGATTATTGCATTACTTTATTAATGGTTAAGGATTGCTCCCAGGATTGTTCTTTGACACTGAATTCAACTGCAATGGAATAGCCTGCATTCATATTATTAAATTCCTAATCCTACGTAACAACATAGTCACATCTCAGCCATGTTGCCAAGGAGAAAAGCCCCTAGCATGCAGTAACTGCTGAAGCATGGCTGGGAATTGTTTAGGAGAATGCTATCTGGCCTCAGCCAAAAAAATGCCAGGAATAATACTGAATAATACTGTTTCAATTTTGCTTGGGAACATTTCCTGACGCCGTTTAATTTACCAGACTAAATATAGCCTCTGTGATCAACTGATACACAACTGGTCTTAATTCTTTTTCATTTCCAGATAAGCAATTCCTAGCTGATAGCAGAAATTCTTATTGGTCCCTGAGAGAGTAGCTATACTTTATTGATTTTCATCCCGTTTATTGCTATTCTCTCAAAGCCATCCTGATCTTTCTACATGACCTCTTGGTATTCCTCGTTATTGATGATTTCATTAGCCCATGTCAGCAAATTTAATCTCTGAAATATTCAGTGACATTAGTTCCAAGTCTGGTCTTTGAGAATCTTCACTTCAATTCCTCTTCAGCCCAGAAGTGTCACTGTCAACACAACATGTTAGCATTTCAGCTAGAGTCAGTTTCTTAAACATTTTACATTCTTCCACTAATCCCTATTCTCACCAGTATAACTAATCATTTCCCATAGTGACACCACGTAAATTATTGTGGTGAGGTTCGAGATTAGATCTGCTGCATTTTCCCCATTCAGATAATCAGTTATCTTATCAAAAAAAAGATAGTGCTATGCCATGGGATATCCCCAACATATTCAAGGATTCATGAGGACTGCTACAGCATTCATTCTTTCAGGGTCAGGGGATGAAAAATTTCTGCTTCCCTTGGCATAAATGGATGAATGCATGCTTTACTTCCATCTCAGATGTGGAATTCGCAATCTGTTTGGAAATTCTCAGTCCCATAAACCTGTCTTGTTTCTGCCCCAAAGTTCAATACCTTCGTCCTGCCAGAAAAAGAATCACAAAAAAGTCAATGGAAATAAGTGAGAAAGGACATATCAGTATGAGGTTTCTATCGTGTAGCTCTGTGTTTTCTGAAATTACTCAGACAGGTCTTAAGAGAAAAACAGGCTTTTGTGGTCAAATCTGAATTTTAATAATCTCAGCTTACTGAAAATTTGGCAACATACTTTCCATTAAAGTGAATAGGTGATACATCCATATTCATTTGCTTGCAAGTGCATGCAATTAGGTATTCCAGAAAGATTTACAATGATTGCATAAGGCGTAATTCTCAGCAAGAACATAAAGACATTGAAAAGACGTTAAAGCAATGATTGTCTAAATATACTGAGTAAATGGCATTTGAATGAACACTTATTGAGTGCCAGGGACACTGTTTACTTCTGGTATGTTTTATCACATTTTCTAGTATTCTCTCTGTAGGGGGAGATATCAGCAAATTCTTTTATCTAAACCAGTTAGTGCGCCATTAGAGTCTGCATGGTTAATTAGGCAGATAATATTACTATCATTATCTTAATGTTAAATGGCCATTAGAAACAGGTGGCATTAAATTGAAAGGGCAAGTGGCAGTGGGTTAAAATATTAAGTCTAGAACTGAGGCAGTCATATAAGTCCATTAGCAAGGTACAAAACATTGCAAATTATCTTCTTTTAAACCACCCACCATCATCACTGCCTTCTTTTAAATGAACTAATCTCTTTTAATCAGACATTTTAATATATTTCATGGGTAATTGCATAATAAAGTAATTGAGATTACTGCTGTTATTAAATAAAACAAAACAAAACTCCTGATACTTATAGGCAATTATAAAACTGCAAAAGTATTGACATGAAGAAGTACTAATGTTTCTAACTTTCTATAATTTCTTTGACTTAGAGCTTATAAAGTGTTTGGATAGTAACGCAGGCAAAGTTTGTTTACGTAATGTAAGTATTCATTCCTGGCTATGTTTAGGTAGACATATCACCCTACAAAAATATGGGATAATATATATGGTGAATAAGTCAGCTACAGTTATAGTTTTTTGAATTCAGTATTTGAGATAATTTCACTTGAATGTGGCCTCCAATTGGTGAGTTTTTAGGAAAATACTCCTTTTTGCACTCCTTTATGCTATATTTATCTATATACCCACTATTCCCACTTAAGTGAAATCTGACTGTATGCAAAGGGGTAGGAAAAGGCCACTTCAAGTAATGTTCAAATGTCTAGGACGTGGCCATAAATTCCATCCATTAGTACAAAAGGAATCTGCTTGGAAATAGTGGATTTACCCCAGGAATATGCAGAAGGCCTGCTCAAGCCCCTGTGCAAGGCCTTGACATAAGGACTGGGTGGACAAAAGTGGAACAAAATGTTTCAGCCAAATAGTCTTCTCTAGGTTTGAATGCAATCCTATAAGAATAAGCGCGATTCAGTCAGTAAGGACAGCATGATTGTACAGATTTTATTGCTTCTCTTGAGGATGAGGGTTTCATCTTATGTTGTTTTAGAGCTTAATAAGCATTACATGGTGTGCATTACTAATATAAGCATAGTAACATATCACTACAGAATACAGGATAAGATACAGAATAGGATCACTACATTCACTAACATCACTAGGATCACTACATCACTAACATTGTATCACTACAGAATGTAGCATTGCGAGTAGACTAAACCAGATACAGTGAGAGTGTTAGGTTACAAATCTAAACAAGGGTTGATTTTACCTTATATTGCTTCTGGTTAGTACCCACACGTACAAAGTGGCTGTTGTTTCATCCTTTGCAAATCCCACCTCTCCAAAGGCTCACATCTAATAATTATTCAAGATGTTTGCTCAATCTGTGACTAGTACAAGATGTGTTTATGATATTTCAGAAGTTACAAGCTAAAGAGGTTTGAGAGGTGAACTCTAAGAATTGCAAGGAACTCTCAGATCAGCAGAATTTAGCATAATTCAACAGAAATTTGTCTTGTCTCCAGGTCAGTGTTGACAGTGCATCAACAAAGTAGCTGGAGAACATGAAACCTCTGGAAATACCATCCTTGCTGAGATATAAAACTGATATCATGTTGTTAATAAACACCCTTTCTTTTTTATTTCTCTTTGTCGTTGTTAAAGAGTTAGCCCTAGCAAAATGATATATTCCTTTCCTGCAAGTCCCTTTGAAGCTGCATTTCCTCTTTCCAGGCTCAGTCTGTGACCCCTGACTTGGAACTTCAGGATTGAGATGCTGTACGGGATTCTTTCTGTTGTGTAGATCTGTGGCTGTATGTGTCTGTGCTACCCAGCAAAGTTTTATTCTGTCCTTATGGACAAAAGCAAAATGCTCCAAAAATGTTCACAGAACCAAGTCTAGTATCTCTGAGGTGAATGGCCAAACCCTCAGTCATTTCAACACATTAGGAGGAAGCCAGCTAAAATCAGTGTCATGCCCCAGGAGGGCATACAGCTCAGTATCCTTCCTTTTTTCCTACAAAGCTCTTGGTACATGTGTTTATATGTGTGTCTATTTCAATACAGTATGAGACAGGTCTGGAAGATATTTTCTGGGGCTTCATATCAATCAAGTCTGCCACAGTCACAGAGAGCTATATAACAAACACATCGTTCAGAAGTGTCCATAGACCCTACATACCATGACACCCATAATGCCATAAAATATTATCAAACTTTATGATGTACTAAAATAGTGGTTATTGTAGAAAAGCAGCAGAATCCACTATTGTGGTGCTATCAGAGCGGGAAGAGAGCAGGGAAGAAAAGTAATACCACTAGTACCATAGATCCTTGCACAAGAAAGATGCATATTCAATAAAACTCAGGGTTGCCCTGAGGATATCACAGTCCATACTGTAGAGGAGAGTAACAGATTATATTCTACTTTAGTTTTTAAACACAGACTAAATTCAAAGCTCATAGAATTCCATGAGGTAATGTGGTTCATAGGCTGCATCATTCTGAAGAATGTAATTGGTAGAGTTTAGATCTAGACACATATTCAATTGCCTTTCTGAACTGAAATCCAGATCCGGATAAGCATCATTATTTTGAAGGATGATCTGAATGTAAGTATTCTGGAATGTTGAGAGAATCTTGAAATAATATACAAGTTTAGCATGAATTGTTGGTTTCAGTTGAAGCTGTATTAGGTATTTCAATGTTACTGTTTTTTCCCTCACATTTCAGGGTGGTTTCACTCGGAAATATTCTCTGAGTTCCAAAACTGGAACTCTTCTCCCAGAGTTTCCAAGTGCTCAACATCTTTTGCTTCAAGGGTGTATTTCTAAAGACAAGGTAAAATATGAGCTACTTCTCTTCTAACTTACAGATCAAAAATTGCCACAGAATGTTTCTTCATATCTTAGCCTTTGAGGTATTGACATGAAAGAGCCAGAAATGTCCATAATCAAACAGAGGTGACTGATTTATAGAGGGGGCAAACCTTTACTAACACCAATTAACTGGCTCTCCACTGGAAAGGTGGTTGAATTATTTACCTATTAACTGACCTAGTATTTTACAAACTGATGGTATGTAGGACAGGGAGAGCAAACCAAACAAATATCTCAGAGTTGTATTCATTCCAAATGCCTTTGGATTTAAGGTAAATTTTGTTCTGATTAGATCAGAACAAATAATTCACAACAAATAATTAGATGAACTTTACACTCATTCATTAATTGTTTGAAAAGAGTCTGTGAAAATCTGCTTGCCTGTGTGTTAAGTCTGTGTTATATTTCCGATCACATTACAGACTGCTAAATCCCTGAACTGTGCTAGATATCTTTTTGGTACAAATTGTGAACTCTCCAGTTTAAGCTCCAATATGGGTCACAATGGTGGTTGTCTTGAGATACATTGCTTTAATGCTTTTTGTTTCACAAGCCCTTCCTCTTAAGTTTGTTCTGTGAAAGTAGTAAAGCCTAGGGTTCCTGTTGTGAAGAGCTAAACAAAAGGAGCCCTCTGTAGGACACAGATCTTAGCTGGAAATCTTACAGATCCTAAAGAAAGCTCAAGAACTGGTGTCCTCTACAGTGTACATCACCTGCTGCTATAGACTCTGTTAGTGAATTGACATCTCTCATATATGCAGTGTTCTTGTCACATTTAAATCTGAGGAGGATTTGAGGTTCTTTGTGGATCCAATACAGCACTGTAAGCAAACTGGATTTTACCACTCCAACAGTGGACAAAAAAGATAAAACTCGTTTTGTCTTCATTCTTGGATTGGCAGTATGTAGTTGCTCTGGTGTTAGGACCAGATGACACAAGGGCCCAAGAGGGCTTTGTGGGTGACTCTCTCTGGGGACAGACTCTCGGAGTTACAAGAAGACTGTGGGAAGAGAGATGAATTTATGTATGTCTTGTCTTTCTCTTTCCTTACTACTTTTTCCTCATTCCTTGTTCTTTTCTTATTTCCTGTCTTCTTTCCTTACTGTCTTTCTCCTCCCTCAGCTTATGTGACCAAGAGTTATTGAACTTTCTCCTGCAGTTGGCATTGATATCCCTTCACTTACTGTCCCATCACCCAGTCCCCATTTAGGGATGCATTTAAGATGCATCCAAAATAATATGATTACAACAATTTTTACAACCCTAACAGAGGACAAAAGTGAAATGACCTTCACAAGTCTTGAAAGCAGAGGAAATGCCTAAGTGATCTTTAGATACTCTGTTGAAGAGAGCCTATACATGAAGTTTGACTCCTGCATTAAAATTTTAAGAAAGTGCATGCAAATGAAATTGCTGGAGATTGCATAAATGTAGCAATATGCACTAAAATAGATCGATAATTTCTGCACTTCATGTTTCTAAAGAAAAACGACCCAAACTTCAAATTTTCATCAAACTCTTCCAAAAAAAAAAAAAATCATCATAATGTTCTTGAATCTCTGCCTTTGCCACTCTTTTCAAAGATATGTAGTTACAGACACAGCTCTGAAAGTCAGCAGAGTCCATTCCAAAGAAATCTGTATGCTAAACCTATTGAAATAAGGCTGTACTAGATTCATTCAAAACCTAACATTGGTTTGCTGGAGAAGTTCACAAGCTGTAACAAAACTTTCCATGATTCTGGACAATGAGAACGGTTTTGCTAGCATCCATCTTTCTTTTCTTAAAATATTTTACAAAACTCTTTTTTTTTTTTTTCTAATTTTTTACAAACTCCTGTAGTATCTCTGCAGGGTTATTAAAATAAGGTAACACTCCACTCAGATAAATTAGCCTGATGAGATGAAAAGGAGTTTTGCTTTTTAAAGTTCAGTTCGTGTAAGGCAGCGATTAAACTTTGACCAAATGACTGGCAGCTATTTTCTCATTTGTCCAACTAGATGATGTTTCAGAACACTCATAGACGCCTATAGTAGCCTAATGATTAACTTGCACTACTCTTTAGGATTAATCTTAGCTTTCAGAAAGGTGAATTTACCTTACCATCTGACTGGCTAATCTAGCTGTTGCCTTACTTTGATATCCACATTTTCCCATTGTATAAAGGATTCAGATGCTACATTTCTGACAGCAACATTGAGACTTAAAGATGTTGATAAAAAGTAGAGGTGAGTGATGTAATCACTTCTGGATATACAGACTCTACTTGTATATATGCGTTGTAATACAGTTTATATTGTATGTTTAAATTCTAGCTACAGAAACCTAGATCACTATAGCAGTAAAGGAGAGAGCTAAGAAACTCTATTTAATCTTTCTTTCTTCCAAAATAGGTAGATACTCTTATCATGATGTACAAAACACACTGTCAGTGTGTCCTTGACAATGCAATTAATGGGAACTTTGAAGAGGTAAGGTTGTTTGAACAAACATTCTTGGTATATATGCACAGGCAGCCAAGAAAGCATTATTTATGTCCATGATTCTGGTTCTTACTCTTTTAGATTCAGCATTTCTTATTACATTTTTGGCAAGGAATGCCTGACCATCTTCTTCCCCTGCTCGAAAATCCCATCATTGTTGACATCTTCTGCGTTTGTGACTCAATTTTGTATAAGGTAAGTTAGGCATTTAGTTACATGGATAATCTCAGACATGGTATAGCTTTTGCTTGTGTAAAAACAGTGTCAAAGTTAGAATATCAGGATGCCATGACTGGTTTCTGCCTCTTGTTTGTGTAAATCAGCAAGGATCCCATTCAAGTCAAGAACATAAAACTGGCACATATAAGAGCAAAACTCTAGTCTCAGCTCTGCTGCATACTTGATATATGACTACAGGCAGCTCACTAATGATGAAATCCTGATCTACTTGCATGGATTTAGCTAAAAGAAATGCTTGTGTGCTTCACTGACAAGGGTGACTAAGTTAAGCCTGGATGAAAACTAAAGTCCTGTTTTTGCGTAAAAGATTATGGCTATTTCTACTGGCAAAGAGAGTCTTTGGCAGATCAGTGAGGTGTTTTCACATGTGAATCTGCTACTCACAGGTTATATCAGGCCATGGTTTCGTGTTACAGAGCAGGAACAATACTGGGTTAAGATATGCCTGCCTTTTCTGCCTTCTACCCTTCATTTCTGTTCCCATACTGTTACATGTACTGTTTATTAGGCTGCATTCTGAACTGGTTTAGGTTTAAACAAAAATCTAAGAAACATTTGTTTTGCAGATTTCTTATGCCATATGAGTTCTTTGATCTAGTTCACAGCATGATCATGCAAATAGTTGTGCCAGTGAAACTAAGGAATATTGCAAGGTCACAATTAAGTAAGAGTGGGCTGGGGTAAAAATAAAGAAAGTAATGCCACTAAAGTTTCCTGAGTTTGTAATTTGGAAAATCGGATAATTAATTAATAGGTGCAAAATATTTTAAGTTCCTCTGATAGAACATGCTATGTAATTAGAAAAAGATTGTCATCCTCTCTCTACACATTTGACAATTACTTGTCAATGGGAGGAAATAATTAATGGCATAACAATAAACAGCAAGCAGTCAAAGGAAGAGACTTGAGGCTGTTTAGCACCTAGCACCTTATTGTCAGGTATTTGTCATTCTTTAATGTATAAAAATATGGGGAAAAATCCACAAAGGAAGAAAATATGTATTTCTTAGAAACATATCAAGCTATAAAGAAGATCATAATTACTACCCTGGAGATGAGCCATTAAGCCTCATTTACTTGTAGAGGTTATATTGTACCTTGTGTTTATGAGGCTTTTCCTGCTATAAACGTGCAGTCCCAGTAGATCCAATACTAACTTTACTTGTAATAGATACATAAAGTGACAGAAGAAGAAATACTACAGGAGTACTGAATTAGAAATTAGATAAGGTAGAATTACTCAAAGTTCATACATTTAACATTGTCTCCATTTTCTGTTTCATCATTTCTCACTTATAGTCATGTTAGATATTCTTGGCAGCACAGCTGCCAGAAAGGAGGAGTTCTACTATGTTGTTATCAAACCATTTGCATTATCAGTGGAAACAGATTTTTGGAATATAGGCTAACAACTTTGCCCTCTGTAATAAAATGCCCCAGAAGGCACACCAGTTGGCAGAGTTTTTTGCCAACACAGTTCCACACCACACTTAGCCATAATGGATTAGTCCTAAACCCTGAACACCATCCATGCCACGTGCAGTATGGCAGAAGAGTCAAGCCACTAATAGCGCTTGAGAACTTTGGAGATTCTTAAGTTTCTACTTTACTGAGACTCACAGTGATGCTTGAAAAGTCAAAATGTTTATGTACCTCACTTCTACTGATTCCTCTACTGTAAGACAGGAGCAATAACACTTTATTGTTTTACTAGCATGCTACAAGGAGGCATGTATTAGGAACTGGAGGTGTCTAGGTACATAATAAATATCTCGTATGTTCCTATCTAGTAGTGATGGGAGAAATCTAGATTTCTCTAGAATATAGATTTCTCTAGATTACAGGGAGAAATCTAGACAGTAGGTTGAAGGGCTTTATTCTGTATAAATTCCCTGACCTTATCACTTTGCAATCTAAGTAGACAAGACATGAATGAATAAATGGCCAGTGGAAGCTTGATATCATTTTGTTACTTTTTTTGAAGGTCCTTACAGATGTACTTATCCCTGCAACAATGCAAGAAATGCCAGAAAGGTAGGTATAATAGTGTTACATTATGATTGATAGGCATGTTCCAGGAAAATAGAGTGAATAGCAGAAACTCTCTAACCTAGGGAAATTTTCTCGTAATATTTATGTTCGTTTTTAGAACAGGAGAGTATGTATAGCAAAATACTATTAGCTCTGAGGACAGCTATAGAAGTGGAACAGCCTTAAAATATTAGACAGTATTTTAATGTCCTGTTTTATTGGCTTGTTGAATGTCTTGAAATAGGTTTCTTCTACACTAAAGCCCTAGAAGACCAAAAAAAAAAAAAAAAAAAAATACTCATGTTATATAAGGAAAAATAATCCTTATCTTTTTTTCAGAATACTTTTCCAGTTTATATCCTATGCATTGTCATGATATCTAAGCATTTTTTCAACAAGACGTTAATAAGAGGATTATTTTAAGTTACCTCTGAATCTTCTCACTTTTCCTTTCTCTTGGAGGCTGACGTATAGGGTTTTATGTCTAAGACTTTGAGCTTCAGATATCTCTAATGGTTCTTGGATTTCTTATGGTTTATTCTTAAAGCTAGTGGTTTTCAACCTATTTCAATTGGCAGATGGCTTACGTTTTTTCTCAGAGGGGGTACAGATCAATATATAGTCAATTGTAGCCTTTTGATTATCAGACATTTCCTGTTTCCTTTCAGGGTTACCTGAGGAATAATTCACAGATCTGTCCAGGAGTCTGTGAATCATAGACTGAAAACCAATTTTTTAAACTAATGCAAGACAGTTTTTATTGATGTTTCTCTAAAACACATTTTTTACTGTAGTTTACTGGCAGATATAAGAAATTTTGCAAAAAACTGGGAACAGTGGGTTGTTTCCTCTTTGGAAAATCTACCAGAAATCCTAACAGATAAGAAGCTGCCTATTGCACGAAGATTTGTTTCTTCCCTGAAACGACAGACATCATTCTTACACCTAGCACAGGTAAACAGAATAAGACTTACACATCAGAAAATTGACAATTACATTCAGTTTATCTTTCTGGATAGGAGATGTAATGCATTAGGTTTTAGATGTTCCACCTCAGCCATGAAAGATTTATATATTGTAGTTTTCATCATGTAAGAAGGAAGAGGCCATAAATAGATCTTATCAAGATGTTTTGAACTTCAAAATTTTATAGTGGAAAAGAGAGGAAAGACCATGGTTATAGTGAACTACTATCATGGGAACTTTGGGAAATCATAGGATAAACTGAAATATATGGTTATTTGTTTTAGTTCTAAATTGGAAAATATCAGATAATCCTTCTTGCCGAGCAAAGGTTCACTGTCTTGTCCATGAAGTACTTTAGTGAGCTTATCACTTTTGGAGTTTGACTGAAAGGAATACGTGTAAGTGATAGGTAGCTGAGGGCTTCAAGGCTAAGTTGGCAGGATACAGGTATCTGCAATTACGAGACACCTCCATATGATGGTTTGGTAGATTGTAGAAAAGGATATAGCATCCTTCTGGGAGCTTAAGTTCTAACAGCTTGGGCTTTTGATAGGACAACTTTCATAAATAATTGTAGATGCACCAAGTATTCATCTTGACTTAGTTTTCTGTTGTATAAATATTAAGACAGAAGTAGTGTGTGGGTGACATTGTGAAAATGATCTGAAAGGAAGGCACATTAGAAAAGCATTAGAAGCCTAATGGAAGAGAAACATTATCTCATCTGATGAAAAACACAGCCATGAAAAGACAGCTCATGATTCTTCTCTGAGAAGTTATTCAAGCTTCTCAGCATTCTCCCTTGCTTTCTCTTACAGATTGCTCGGCCAGCCCTTTTTGATCAGCATGTGGTGAATTCCATGGTGTCGGATATTGAAAAAGTTGATTTGAATAGTATTGGCTCTCAGGCACTCCTTGCAGTCTCAGGGAGCACAGATTCTGATGGGGAGGTCTACAGTGAGTGTAAGTCCATGGTGATATATTTTTAATGTTAAAAAAAAAAATCCACTCTTTCATTCCTTGCCATACTAATCTACTTGGAGATGGACTGAGAAAAGGCACAGAGACACTGCATTCTCTGATCTAGCTCAGCATTACCATTAGCTTAAGAAAACCAATTTGTTGCCCTAGCAGGTCCTATGAAAATAGAAGCTTGCACTGGGAAATCATCCTGGGTAGATGACTTTAAATTGTTGAAAAAATAATTTCCACATCAGTTGCTAATTGTAACAAAATCCCTTTTGAAGTTTTGTCTTGATCATGTGGGGATATTAGCGCAGATTCTTGAAAAAATGTCTCAAAAATCATCAGTAATTATAGCTTCTTTGAATGGATACTTGAGCTGGCTTACTTTTTGGTTTTGTTTTTGGCTGAAAGTTGATCTTTAAAAAAACATACAATTTTCTACAAAGTATAACAGCTATTTTCGTACACAAAATAGAGTGGACTAAAGTACAAATTCTGAGGGTGTTAATTTTTTTACAGGTTGCTATACAGACCTGTTGTTGAAAAAGGAGAGATTTAGCTGTCTTCTCTTTTGAAAATATAACTTTTGTCTTAGGAAGCATGATGATCAGAGTATGGAAAGCTGAAAGGAGAGCAATAGCAATGTTTTGTCTTCTAAGGATTGTTACTTTTGAAAGTTTTTCTCTTAAATAATGGTTCACAATTCTATTCACATTTTAATTTGAGGCATCCATTTCCTATTTCCTCTGTAATTGTTCTATTTTTTCTCTTCTGCCACATTGGCTAAGAAAAGAAACGAGAAGGGAAATAACCAGTCATTCAGGCACTTTCTCCCAAATGGGAAATAAGGAAGTTAGTTTTACATTATATTGTGAGAAATTTGTAAAATATAAGGGAAACCTAAGACAGTATACAAGTTGGCCACATTACAGATAAAGCTGTTCTACTAAACTTAGTAATAGATCAGTTTTCAAGGCTGAACCTTAAAATGAAGGGAAAACATCAGTTTTTTTTTTCTTTTATCTTCTTGTAAAACTATATTGTATCATTGCAATGCTAAAATAATTAAAATATGTATGTGTGTCTGCTTACTTTGCTGAAGAATTGTTCACTTTTTCACTGCTCTAATTTTTCTTTTTGCCCTTCCATGCTACAATATTGTCATATGGCTGGTGAGTGGCTTTTTCTCATGTTCAGAATAGCATGCAATGATATGTTCTCCTTTTTACGTGATAGATGACTCTATTACAGTGTTCCAAGAACTGAAGGACCTCCTAAAGAAGAATGCCACTGTGGAATCATTTATTGAATGGTTGGATACTGTGGTTGAGCAAAGGGTTATCAAGGTACCTTTCAAATATTCTGCCTGAGTCGAGACCAAATCCTACTTCCTCTTACACTTTATGCAGTCCTTTAACTATGCAGTCCCATTGACTTCCTATGTGGAACTCTCATTTCTGCTCCTATCTCCTTATTGTAACTGGGGTGTTCTTCATTTGGTATGAAGGGTTTCAGTGCTATTAGTTCTAATTAATCATGTTGAGTGCTGTTGAACAGTCTTATGTTTGTGAAAAACTAAGAAGTATCTTAACTAAAACATGAAAGTCAGCACTGTCACAAGCTCTACATGGAAGAAACCCACCCACCTTATCTGTGCATGCAGAATCACAGGGGTATTGCCCAGTGAGTAAGGCTAGCCAAAGTCGTTCCTTAGAGAAGCAGATCTTTCTTTCATACTATTCAGATGGTACTGCATGTAGTGTAGGTTAGTGCAGCAGCTGGATTCAGAAGTAGCTAACCTGCAGAAGGATTTTTACAGAGCAGGATGGAAGACGGTTTTATAGCTTCATAAGGTGCTTAACTTGGTAATTGAGGCTTTTGATGGGATTTTTTCCTGAATTTACAAGATGCTTTATAATCACAAGTATTTTATGTGGATGTAGTTATGAATGATCACACTACAGTTCAGAACAAAGTAATTGAGTTCTCAGTTATAGCTCAAGGAAGAGATATTAACCCAATTTGTGACTCTAATGAATGTAAACTAGCAGAAAGAAATGTTACACTTGATATTGCTTGCTACTAGCTCTACAGACTGGTCTTCTGATCAGGTCCTGTTCTGTCTGGAAATGAAATGATATCTTCTCCATCATTTTAGGGACCATCCTGATATGAATGGGTGCAAGAGCAGGAGGCAGTGCAGTTAGGTTTGACTGGCTTGCAGAAGAGTGCCTCTGCCCACTTACAGAAGTGGGCATGTCATTTTCCATTTCTTCACCTGTTTTCCCAAATTTCAATGGAGACTGATATTTTCTTCCTTTCTAAAACACTCTGAGTTTACTAACGTTTACTGTCATATGTGAGTAGCACAGTGAGCTGCTTGAGTGAGTCAGGGCAGTAGAGCCAAACCAAGTCTTCATATACACTTGCCTAGACAGAAAGCTCCCACTGCAATCACAACTTATTTTAGAACTGAATGATTACAGTCTAAAATTGATTCCACAATTTCAAACCACAATTTCCAATAAACAAGACAGACAGAAACACTGAAGCACTCTCCCATTCAACATCTTCTATGTAGTACTGTATTATTAAAGTTAACAGGTATGGTTCCTAGCATTGTTTTCCTGTAGTTAGGGATAAGAAATGCCAGCAAGTCCTGATATGAGTCTAGATCAGCTAAGTAGGAGCTAATCATTTACAGAACATGTAATCTTTTCATTGCTGTCTGCCTTCTGTTCCTGCTAAAGTGTGGTTACTAGCAAAACACAACAGTTTCTTTCTGCTTGCTGCTTGAGAAAGCAACAGGGCTTACTATTACCACATGAACAAATCACAGCCAGAACAAAATGACAGTATGAAATGAGCAGCATTAAAAGCCTCGGTGTTACGACAGTAAACATACCATTTTGTGAGAGAAAGTCTGGCAGGTATTATAGAGATTACCTTGAAGTACAGAGACTAATTTCTGTTCCTTGTTTATATGGAATAACATGGCGCCAGAGGGTGGTGGTGTGTTTTTTTTTTTTTTCTTTTTGCCCTGTACAACTGTATATTTACAGAACAATTTGCCATCTTCAGTATTAGAACATGAGCTAATTTATATCCCTTCAGGACACAGCAGAGCCCAAGTGGTAAGCAGTTTGCTTCATCTAACGTGGTCAGAGCTCTACTCTGGTTGCACTGAAAACGGTAAATGCTGCTGTTTATCGCTTTAGGACGTGTGTTATGAAGGCGGTTTGAATCAGGCAGCTTGATCCACTCTACCACATTAGCCTGAGTCAAGGACTCCTTGAACTCTCAAGCATACTCTGTTCTCCTTTCTCCTCTCCTGTGTGCAGAAAGCAAGTTAGCATACCTACAGTATTTTATTACTTCTGTCTTTCAGGCAAGCAAGCAAAATGGGAGGTCATTAAAGAAAAGAGCTCAAGACTTTCTTCTCAAATGGAGTTTTTTCGGTGCTCGAGTGATGCATAACCTAACTCTAAACAACGCATCAAGTTTTGGTACCTGGGCTTTGTAAAAACACTCATATTTTGTAAATATATGCTGGCATTTACCTGCCTTCTACTACTTCCTCAGCGGAGGAGCCTGTCATAGTCTAAACATTCTTTGATCAAAGCCACAAATACTGTGTAATGTGCTTTTCAAACTAACATTTCACAGCAAATGGTAGCAATAATTTATTGGAGACCTGTGTCACATGTTCATTTTCCAATGGTATTTTTCTTTTGAATTGCTGTTTGATACTGTTTTGCCATTTCAGAGCTAGAAGCTATGTTTGTTTTGATATGGCACTGGAGCTGTAACTACGTATCTCAGTAGGAGACAGAAGATTTAAATTGTTAGTTTTACATGTGGACCAGTTTGGTAAAAAATTACTGCTGTTCTTGTGCATGGTTTGTTTTCATAAGAGCAAAATGCATTTGGTAGGTCACTGCTGTTATTTAATTCTGGGATCAGCAGACATTCAATTCAAGAGTATTTGTGGCTTTTAAAAATTAAGGTCCACAGGTCAGTCTTTAGAAATATTTAATTTTTGGGAGGTTATCAGAATATTTTATAAAATAGAAGATGTTAGAGCAAGCGAAATACACTAAATCCAGTATATCATTTCCTGAGTTATCTTTGTAGTTGTAGGTACATTGTTATCCAAAATTCAGAGGCTATTTGAAATGGCTGTAAGGACAGACACATTTTTAATGTCATATATCCTTGAAATAAGGTCAAAGACTTCACCAGTTATTGTCTGGTTATTTAGCACAAGGCAAACAGAAATAGAGCAGAGGCATTCTAGCAGACTTCAGCCTTATCTAGCTCCACTGTGTGCCCTCTTCAAGTATAAAGCATGTCTCACTTTCATCAGTATTTTTCTTTGATGTAATTAGTGGTCAAATAGCCTACAGGACAGTAAACAATTGAGCTAGGTGGGCCAGTGCAAAGAGAGATTAGAGTTAGAAGTTAGGCACTATTCCTTGTTGGTCTTGCCAGGTCATTTAAAGTCCACAATTATTTGTTTGTTTCACCAGCTTCTTGTAGAGTGGTGAGAGATGGTCACAAAGATAACTCAGTTACTCTCTCTCTTTCTCCTCCAAAAGGTTCTTTTCATTTGGTCCGCATGCTACTAGATGAGTACATCCTGCTTGCCATGGAGACACAATTCAACAATGACAAAGAACAAGAACTCCAGAATCTACTGGACAAATACATGAAGAATTTAGGTAACTAAAGCTTGGTTCTTTTGAAGGTGTTCCTGCGTTTTTAGAATTTTGCATATTTGTTTATCTTTAAACTAAAGCAGACTTGCAGTCTTCTCCTGAAGGTGTAGTTATACGTCACATTGTCAAATCTACCTGAAAAGGTTGTGACTGTCCACTCAGCAATTCATTCCCACTGTCGACCATAATTCACTTGCTAATGTTTTGTGGGAATGTGAATACACAGGATCACTGAAATGATCTTGGATGCAACAAACACTTGTGTAGATGCAACTGAAGGACCGCAAACTGCAGTGTGAAAAGAAGTACAATAGCAGAGACAGCAGGAATTCCCAATCCAGTTTTTCTGCCAAAGCTGAAATATGTAATTGCACCTTGAACTAGGAGTGTATTAAATGTTAACAAGATGTGAATGTCCCTGCAAGGTTGGAACACAAGTTGGAGCCCTATTTAGCATCTGCCTGAAATATTACTATGTGAAAGAGAAACAGAAAGATCTTAAAATAGTATCCATTATATTTTCCAGCTTCCAGGCTTCTTCAGATTTAGGCAGTTAGAAGAGATATGCTCCAGGTCTTTTGCTACAAAATGAATAAAGATTAAGAAACGGCATTTGATCCATAAAAAATGGATCAAATTCTGGTCCAAGTTAATCCCCCAAAATGCAGTGAAACTCCATCGGGTCCTGCTGAATTATTTTTGATTAACATTAACATCTGTAATCAGTTTTTAAGTCTTTGGTTGTTGTTACTCTAAATCTGCACTTTGCTGCAAGAAACTTGCGTAGAATTTGTCTGATGTAGATGGCTGCACTTTTTCTTTTAATTCATGCTTCAGGAAAAGCCTTGTCCTATGTAGAAGTTGCCTTCTCCTTGGACACCTAGGTGAAGTCCTTGAAACCATAAGGTGAAGTCATGGTTTCCACTGAAAAATAGCAAAATGTCTACTGACTTTATCAATAGTCTGCAGAAAACTGAAGAACTACTAAGTATAAAAAAAAAAAAAATTGTTTCTAGATGTCAGTATGAAAATAGATAGACCTCAAGCATTCTAAAACTCCCATTGTTGATTCTTCAGGATGAAGTGTCATGAGCCTTAGTGCAATTTACTTGACTTCATTGCTGACATTTACTACAAGGGAATAAATCTGATTCATGTCTTCACTATGATGACTTCAGTAAGGAGATGATACCACCATGAGCATCTATTGTATAGATCTGTGGTCAGGGAATATGATTCAGACAGTTGCACTGGGAAGATCAAGACTAGAGCAATATTTGTTTTCGACTGCATGCAAAAGATGGAGGCTTCACTGGGTTTTAAAATAAGCAACCAAAGTTATGAACAGATCAGGCAGCTCATGTGCTGTCTATATACTAATGTTGGATCTATGTGCAATGAGCACACATAACAGCCACCAAGAGTTTTCACTTACTCTTCCAGATGCAAGCAAAGCCGCCTTTACTGCATCACCCAGCTCTTGCTTCCTAGCAAATCGTAACAAAGCTGCTTCTCTGACCAGTGACACTTCAGTCAAAAATGAGTGTCTAGCAGAGCAAACCTACGTGTCCTTGTCGGCTAGCCAGCCCAGCAGTGTATCTTCTGGTCTGAATCCCTTTGCCACAGGAGACAGTGAGAATATGCAGTTGACAGGTAGGTATCAGTTCTCCTAGTCTCTCTTTCTCTTATTTGCTTGTTACTCTTTCAGTCCACAGTAACACATTACTGTAAGAGGAACTAAGACCATATGTGTTTATGAGGACCTCTAGTAAATAACATTTCATGAGCTCATCCTCTGTGCTGATTCACGGAAGGGGGCAATTGTAGAGCCCTGCCTGTAATAGATCTTCTTGGTATAATGGTAAAAATATCCCACACGTCATGGCTTGATGAGGTTCTTATGAGGCGTGAAAGAACAGTAACATCTTGAGCGCACAAGGCTTGTAACTGCTGTAATTTCACACTGAAAGTGGAAGCCTCCAATCTGGAAAAAGAAATTGGGAAGCTTTCTAGCCCAAATCCATGGATTAAAGAACCTGCATTGTATAGGTGGGAGCCAATGCATATCATTTGTAAAGGTTTCAGATGGTAACATGCACTTCACCAGAGGGTTAGTGTCTTAACAAATCCACTGTATTCAGCAGTACTGAAGTATGAACACTAATGATGGCTAATGCTTATTTATTCCAGGTCAGATGGATCTGTCTGAAAGCACTGGTCACCTGATGACTCCACCCATTTCACCAGCCCTGGTCAGCCGAGGAAGTGTTATCAACCAGGGGCCAATGGCTGTGAGACCTCCAAGTGTAGGCCCAGTGTTATCCACACATTCACAGTGCTCTTCCTACTCAGAACCCCTTTACCAGACTTTGTCACAAACTAATCAGAATTATTATGGAAACAATTCCAATTACCAGGCTATGTTCAGAACTCAGGCCCATTCCACTTCTGGAGTGTACCACCACAGAGCAGAGCACAGCCGATTCAATACATTGAGTGAACAGCAGTTCTCCAGAGACTACTTCAACAATAGTTGTGCTGTATCTCCGTACAGTGGCAGATCCCCTTCCAGCTATGGTCCCTCATCGGTGTCTCAGGACACACACAATATGCAGTTTCTGAATACTGGGAGCTTCAATTTCTTGAGCAACTCGGTGTCTACTTGCCCAGGAGCAACATATCCCCCTAATGCTTCCAACGGTATTAATGTATACTAATATATTTTTTCTTTTTCCCTTCTGTTTCTCTTTCTTTGCTGGAATGAAATGCTCTTTCTCTTTTTTCTGTGGAAGCTTTTTTTCAGCTCTTATATATACCTTCCTGTTTTCCACTTCTCTGATGACACACACAGATTGTAAAGCAGCTTAACAAGCTACTTCAGGATTTATTTTCCTCTGGAGAATCCTCAGTTGACCTCAAATGCATCTGCTGCACCTATGCCAATCTTCCTCTAGCACCATTGCCATGTCTTGCACAAAGGAAGCAAAACCAGGATGACTTTGTGATTTAACAATCTCTTGAAAAGCCCCCAAAACATTTACTATGAAATAGATCAGGCAAAAGATAACTTACCTCTGGGATCAGCGTAGTGGGCCATTCTAGTCAGAGGGTCAAGATGGTGAAAGAGAAGTGAATAAAAATATGCATTAGCATTAGCTTGAGACTTTGGCCCTAATATTTCCCATACGTCAAGTGTACAGTTGTTGCCACAATCTGCTTCAGAGATATAGTCAGCAAAATCACCACCATCTTCTGGAAGAAAAAACGCAATGGAAATATTGCTTGTATATGAATTTGCGTACACTGTAAGTATGTATTACCATTCAGATTTTCTTTCCATGTATATTTTCCTTGATTGTCAACTTCAGAAGGGAGCACTGAACTCCCTTCCATGAGTCCCCGTGACTGATATGAGTCCACGTGGTGTCTCTTCTGGCCACTGATTGCGGGCTACTATTTAATTCCAAACTTAGAATGGAGCTGCAATTCTCTACTGAAGGCATGACTGAACTCTGAGGATTTTTTTGCTCCCTTGTTACCCACCCCTCTTCTGGGTCAATCACTGTATGCATTACTGCATTACTAGGCCACATGTGTACATAAATAATCTTATTCTTGAGGGACTCAGCCAATAGTTACCTAGTGTTCCAACTTATCACAGGCTCCTACCATACCCTTTCTATTCAATAGTAATTTCACTCTGCTTTCTTTTTTCCAATCTCCTGTCAATAGGATATTATGGAAACAATATAAATTATCCAGAATCTCACAGACTTGGATCAATGGTTGATCAACATGTTTCTGTAATCAGCAGTGTAAGTAGCATTCGATCATTGCCATCATACAATGATATACATGATCCACTGAATATCTTGGATGACAGCGGAAGAAAACAAGCAGGCTCGTACTACACAGAGTCCTCGCCTTCAATTGTCTGTCGGACTCCTATGCGTAAGTATATCCAATAATGAGGAAGAGGTATGAATTATTTAGCACCTTAACAAGTGCTGAGAGTTAAACTGTAGCTCATATATATAGCATATAAGATGCAATATAGAGATAAAATAGCTAAGTACCTGGGATGTATCATAAGATACCATTTCCTTAAAATTGTAGGACAGTGGGTTGAATAACTCTTTGCTCTTGTTAAGGGGACTGCGATCCATTGTCCATGAGGATTGGAATGGCTGGCCTGAATTTCGGGGAACTCCATATTAGGAAAAACTTTCTAACTATTAAATGAACTGGGCTCCTCTAAGGGCTCTTCAGGATCCTCACTGTCAAGCAGATCAAATGAACCCTGGGTCAGGGAAGTCTAGATATATACTTGCTGTAGTATAGTCCCTTCCTGTCCTATGCTTCAGCAACTGTGTGAATTAGGCAAATCTCCTACTGACAGTGAGTTTTAGGTGAAATTACATAATCCCAAAGTGTTTTGGTATGTCTATTAAACAAATGGTAGCTGAGTTTGGTTTTATATTCCCGAAAGGCTCAGAAGTATTGCATGGAAGATGTAAACTAGGGCACAGACTGTTCATTTCTCCACAAGGTTACCTCTTCCTACTATTTACATGTTAAGCATGCACAGATCAGTCATTACTTGCCACTTTAAGGCTCTGCAAGAATTCAATAGTCAGTTCTTTTAAGGTTGCTGAGGAGAGGGAAAAAGCCAGCACCACCATGTAGGGATTGTGCCCACCAAGTATCTCTTGTATTCTGTGTTGATATGTGCCAGGTGGTGGCAGTGGTACCACCAGTGAATATGGACCTGAATGGTGCAAGATATGGAGAGATGCATACAGCAAATATAAATTGCTTTGCACAATTTTCATAGAAGATGGCTCATACTCAGGCTGTAAACTTCAGGCCTGTGGCAGGATTTTTAGCAGAGTTCACTGATACACGGGTTTTGACCTATTCCCTGATGGTGTGAAAAGACACTGAAGAAAAATTATAGAAGTATAAGTAAATTGAGTGAAGTATAGGACTGTTGAAATTTCAGTCCTTCCAATGGTGCACCTGGTAGATAGGGGTTTCCATCAGATGAAATCGTATTGTGTTTTTTGTTAAATACAATAAATAGAAAACTTGCAATGATGATAACATTTTCTTTTTCCCACAGCTTCAAACATGCAAACCACATCTTCTTCCCAGTGTATGTATGGAACATCTGGTCAGTTTCCTCCTCAGGAAAATCTGGAGTCCCATGGCCCACCAAGCAGAGATATGGTATCATCTTTACCACCAATCAACACGGTCTTCATGGGAGCAGCTGCTGGAGGAACCTGAACTGGGAGAGACTTAAGCTTACTTTCCAAATTCAGACTTTAAGGCTATGATGACAATCCTTTTAAGTTGGTGGAATAGAAAAGTATTACATATAGGTGTAAAGGAGCCATTTTAGAAATATTAGCACCTCTCCACACAGAAAAGCAGCTATATTCAGATTGTGTTCTGCTTGTGAGTCACTCAGGATTGTTCTCATTACACCTTTTCAGTCAGAAATTCAGGGTGAGCATAAAAAAACAGTGATTCTTGAAAGCAAGACTAAGTTGTAAAGAAATGATTACATCTCTTCCTAATTTATTAAAAATGCTATTTTAGTCTTTCACTTATATCTTTTTATATATATATATAAAAAAGTTTATTTAATGCCTGTGTTGCTCATTATTTATTAGGATCACAGAGTAACTGTTTACTTTCTCTTATTTGACAAATTGTCAAATGTATGTATCCTACCTCCTATGGAAATGTTTACAAGGTCAATTTTTACTGTTTTAAATGAAACTAAGCCAAATTCTTAAGTTTTTTACTGTGTTGTGCTCTGGAAAGTCGATTTCAAATGTCTAGTGCCTACTTGTGTAAGTGAAAGTCCTCAGGAAATAAATAAAACATATTTTGGGGATTTTCTTTTTCTTTTAAAATAAACCACTTTCTCTTAAAATAAAACCAAGAAAACATGCAAATATCATAAGCTAACTAATTTCAGTAGCCTGCTACAGTAGCTGGATAACTGAAACAAATGATGCCCCAAAATGTCATGGGATTTCAATATTACTCGTGGTATGCGCCCAAAATTTCTACTGGTAGAAATCCACAAAGAGATGTCCATGAGCTTTCTTGGTTTTAGGATAACTGTGTATATTCAGCCCCAAAGTAGTAAAGATGATCAAAAAAATGTTGCAATCCTCCAGATCAGCTGTTTTGATAAAAAAAAAAAAATAATACTTTACAAGTGCCATGATATTCTGTATACAAATATACATTCATGTACTTTTCTGAAGAAGCCAGGTGAAGAATATTCACTTAATGATATTAACAAGGACAGAGAAAAGAATACACTTGTAAAACAAGCTTCTTGCTACTCAGTCATGAAATAACAGATGTTATTTTATAATCAAGTGAACCCAACATCAGATTCAAATTTGAATTTAAATCCAGTCTTCCGAATTGTTCGAGGCTATTTGATGTCCATATTCCTTTAGTGTTTTCTGTAGTGAAAACTCTGACTGCAGCAAAAAAGTAATAAGGAGCATTGACAGGGATAACTCACGAATAATTCCTGATATGAAATATTTTATGCAGAATTGAGACACCATAGTTCAGTAATTAAGATGAAGAAGACTCCAGCTCAATCACTTACTAATTTAGAGTGAACTCTTATGTTGTAACCAAAAATGCCATCTTCATGCAGGAAAGTTTTGGTTTCAAGAAAAATTATCAGTGATATGTTGTGGTAATATAGGCTGTTCAAACAAATATTTACTGGGCCAGTCTTTACAGCAAATGAAGTAACTACTGCAAAGTAGTTATTTCTTCATAATTATTCAGAACAGGATACGTTTTCTCCTAACATTCATCTTATGAAAATCATGATCCTCATCTAAACTGGTCAACACAGATTTCATCCATAGTCAGTGCAGAGAGATCCCTCCCATTCCAAGTGGGATAAGATGGGGAAGGGGAGTACAAAGGGAAGAGATATGTCACTGTCATGAACTGCTTGGCTCCTTCTGCTGACAAATGGCATGGCCTATATACTTATATATACTATATACTTTAAACTGGAAACTCCTAGATTTTTGAATTTATGTGACTAAATATGTATAATTTAGAGGAAGTAGGCAGCCACTAGCAAACAGGGTCTTAGTCCATCAGGTCCTACATAAAAAGCACAGTTGGTGGTGCATATAATTTACATGCATCATTTTCTTTTTTACATGTGAGCCATTTTGCGTTGGGGCTTTTTATCTTTTTGGGGCAGGGCATAAACTCCTTTATCTGCACTTCATCTGAGAAAAGAAACAATAGTCTATCATTAAATGTGCCCATTCTCATGATGGCTGCAAAACTCAGAGTACCATGAAGTATCACACTGCTGTAAATTACAGTTCATTATCAACAGCAAGGAGGAGAAAAAAAATAATAATATTCAATAGCTAGTTAAGAGGAATCTCTCACAGTGTTGCACAACAAGGCAAAAACATAGTAATTGTATCTAGCAAAACCAAATGAGAAATTTCCATCTTATGACCAGTTCAGTCAAATATGTGGTTTGATGAATTCAGTAGGTTTTATCTGTGGGAAACAAAATCACTGACAACTTTTGGGGATACCCTATGGAAAGATTCTTATTTTTGAATGTGTAGCAGCATTACAGTAAATAACACCGAGAATTAATGGAGTGGCCACTTGGTGGTCTTGTATTACTCAGTTCAGTTGCATTTTTGTATATGCATTACTATGATGTTTCTAATATATACATGCCAGAAAATCTGAGATGACAAATTTGTAGATATTGAGCACAATCAGTGTCAAATGCATATTACTCAAAGGTGGATTTTTTTGGTGTTTGTTTTGTTTTTGTTTTTGTTTTTCCCAAGAAGGAAGGAAGAAAAGTGAAATCCTTCAGATCTATTAGCCAATACCTCTGAATTTGAACTGATGCTAGAAAAGGCAAAACAGATGGATGAACAAGTCAAATCTGCTGTCACTTCTAAAGTTACACTGATTCTAATACAAATTAGATCAAGCAAGAAGGAGCAATATTGGAGAAGAACCAATTGTTTTGTGTGGCATGATTCTGTGCCCAGCAGCACAGCAGGAAAACTTACATAATTCAAGCTGGAAGAAAAATGCAATTCTTCTTCTCAGAAGACAATTAAGACCATGGGAATTTTACTCTAGACCCAAAATTAGCAAAAGACATTTTGCCTTTACTTCCAAATGTGTACAGAAAACACAGTGAAATTACTTGTAAAAAGGACAGAACTGCAAAGAAGTGGCATTGAACACTGGTTTGGCACAGCTGGTTCCTAATTTGTACTCTACAATGAACCTGTGTGTCGCACTGTCATCCCACATGCTAAATGCATCTTACTGGGCAGGTCAGCATTCTGCCAGCTTCCTCCATCTTGTACATGAGTGGTCGCAGAGGGGGATTGGACCTGCTCTGCAGTGGGTTGAGATGAGCCATTTAGCAGAACCTTATATTTAAGGCAGACTATCAGAAGATCACTGCCTAATCGCAGGTATGCCAGAATGAGAGCAGATGCTTTATACAACGCAGCGCAGTGCTGTTTCACCCAGTGTGGGGTCAGAACGGAGCAGGCTTATGGAGCAATTGGTCCACAGAAGGAACATCTGAAAAACAAACAAACAAACAAAGAAACAACACACTCTTAGAGCACTTAAAGAAAAACTGCAGAGCTGCTATCACTCTTGGAAGAGCAGCGGACATCTGACACTAAAGAAACTAAATGTTGGGAACACAATCATTGAGCAGGCAGAGAAACACAAGAATCGATAGAAGCAAGAGAGTAACAATACAGGTTGTTAATGTTGCACCTCTGGACAAAGAGGCACTGCTACATGTGGGGTGTCCCACAGCACCAAATACTACTGCGCTCGTCTAAAGGGGCCATCAAACTACATTTAAAATTGTTGAGGCTGTCTGCTAGAGATTAGATCTAGGTAATACAGGAGGCCTTACCCGGTTTTGGTACTGGGAAGAAATAGATTGTTTAATTTGGAGCTGTACGTAGCAGCTTTTTGTATGAATGGTTTTGGGCTAAGGCTTAATTGCAACCACTAATCTGGCTTTAGGGATAGGATTAGATTTGATCTTGATTTGACGTTTACATCTGGAGATAAAAGAAGATGAGCCATTTAGGTTAAAGTCAGGTCTAGAAGAAACTTTCTAAGTGAGAATAATTTGAGGTTCTAGCTGATGGAGACAGTGTCAACCAGATGTCTGAGGCTGGCACTGGGGAATTTAAAGCCATGGCTGGGGTTCAGGCCAACATAAACCAATGAATCTGAACTAATTATGGATTTAAGATTAGTAGGAGTGTTAAAATTAGCAAGAATCACTGACATAGTCATTAACTTCAGCTAAGAGTTAGAATAAAAGGCTAGGCCTGGATCAGCAATGGTGAGAACCAGGATCAATGCTAAGTCTAGGAGGCATCCCAGAGAAGAGAGAGCAGCTTTGAAAATGTGAGTCTCAGAGTAGCTCCTGATATTATGACTGGGCTTTGACTAGCCTTACACTTACACAGGCTTAAGTTTACAGTTGGGTTTTAGGTTACCTTTACCTCGTGAACCCAACTTACTTGCAAATCTGAAAGAAGTCATCAAGCCAGGATAAGGGCCATTGTCAACGTGGTTTAGCCGCACATAACTGATAGGGTATAAGCTTGGATATATTGTTAGGTTTTTTTTAGGATCTAATCTTGCTAAAGTTTGGATACAGGACAGACAATATTGACTGAGGAACTCAGTCTATTCGTGGAGCTGGAAGGAGCTTTTAAATTAGTTTCAAGTCTATTTTACTTAAACATGTTTAAAGGAACCACGTAGGTATTTTAAGGGATAAAGCTGGCACTAGATATAAGTTACTAGATTTAGGTTTAATATTAAGCATTGTATCTCAGGCCAGCCTGAGATGGCAGTTTAGTATTGGATCCTGAAGAGGCTGTTGAGCTAGATTTAGGTTACAAATTGGAAATCTAATTGTATGGGCAGCCACAGAATTTTGATTATGGTAAGGGTATTAATAGGTTCATGTTACAAACAGAGAAAAATGTATGAATGTGTAAATATAATACCAGGAACTGTAAATGGATGCAAAGGAAAATGTCAGAAAAAGAAGAGAAGAAGTTGATACCAGAAGGTGTGATAAGCAGTGTTCCTGGGGAGTTAAAGCAGAGGCCTGGAGAACATCAAAACAATTTTGAGCATTTTTCAGAAGATGAGCATAACCATGAGGAATTACACGATCAAAGAAAATACCAGGCTTGTTTGTAATTTTAACATGTGAGTGATGGATGTTGGAGGCTGGCTTGTTTCACTTTTTTTTTTTTCCTTGATTTCAAGAAAACTCAAATTTGGGTTTAGGCTGAATAATTCTGTCAAAAATTCATCCTTCATCCTAAGCCCCTAAAGCATTTATTAAAAAGAGGAAGGTTGCTGATCTCTACTGTCCAGAGCACTCCCCATTCAAACACCCTCAAACTTGGAATCCAAAGTTTGTATATTACCATTACATGGTGATTGCAAGTAGACAGTAAAGAACTGGGCAGAAGATCTCCTATCTTTTTCCATTATAAAGACCTTACGTGGAAAATCTTCAGTCAGAAAATTCCTGCTTTTAAAACCAGCTTTTTGGTTTTTAATTTCAACAAAATGAAGTGAATGTGGGGAACAAAATAGATTTCCACCAGGATTTTAAAAAATTGCAATAAATTCTATGAATCTGAAAAAAAAAAAAAAAAAAGATTTTCCAAGTTACTCCTGAGCTCATCATCTTCCTGTCTGACACTATAACAAGAGGCATGCTCCATTCATCTGTCCCCCAGAGAAAGAAGAGCTCTGCCCGGAGCCTCAGTGCCAGCCATTCGTTGTGACCAGAAATCACCCTCATGTTAAGGAAGTCAGAGAGCTACTGAATCTCTTCATTGCTCCTACAAACATTTTTGGTCATGTGAGTTATGTTGAATGCTTCCTTCTTATGATATTCAGTACCTCTGGAATCCCAGATAAATAAAACATCCTTCAGTGTTTTCAGAGTAGCTTGGCATGTTTCTAAAGAAGCACAGGGTGCTTTGGCACTTGGCTGGAAGATGCAGCTGGAGAATGGAAAAGAATTGGTGTCTGCAAAGTAGTACTTAGAAGTCTTTACACTGGTTCTTAATGGGGACTTCAGGAAAGAGGACAACTGGTCACTGGCTGTCTTGACATGTCTATGTGGTCATTAGCTGAAGATTCACTGCTGGAAAAGAGGTGCATTTTCCACACCCCAAGATGAGAATGATGTCCTTAACGAAAGGACTATAGGTATCTAAATCTAGGCCTCTAGAGAGATGCTGCAGCATTGCTACTGATTAGACCTCAGATAATCACGACTACAGGGATGGTGACAGACCAGGAAAGCAGGATATCCTGCCACAGATTATGCTGCTTCCATGGTCACCAGACATTTGTAGCAATTACAAGGCTCAGCAGAACTGATTCTCACCAGGACCTGAGCCTGCCAACAGAGACATGAGCAGGGAAAGCAGGAGAAAAGCAGGGCTGGGATCTGAAATGGAGTGTGGCAGGAGATCGTGCCCATTACATAATTAGTGACGCCAGATACCATTTCTCCATATTTTGGATTCTTTGTTATTTGAACAGTTTTCTTCCCATTTAACAATGCTGCATGTAGCAATGGTTACACAATTGGAAACACGTAGAAGATTATATTAGCAGTTAAACTAGGAAAATCTACTTCCCTTCCTTTTGGCTTAGTTGATTATTATCCTTGATCAAATAAAAGGCCACATGTTCATACTGCCCTTGTGCCCTGGTTGCTACAGTGGAAAGAGACATACAGTGAAATTCTACATTTAGAGTTCGATATTACACGTCTTTTTTATTCTTGTCATATTTAGTTCTTGTATCATTCAGTTTTGTTCAGAAGCTGACTTTGTTAGTTAGTCACCTGTTTCTCATCAAGACACATGCAAATCACTCAAAATTTAATTAATTATAATAACAAGTTTTAGAATATCTATACTACAGTAAAAATACCAAGTCTCTATAATACAAGAGTGAACAATAAACAGCCCTTCCTTTGTCTCTAATAGGGTCTTTACCAAGCTTCATCTTCAGTGTGATCAGCCTTCAAAAGCTAGCCCCAATGTACAGCATCCTCTAACAGCATCTTTACTTTGGCTGCACGCATTTTTTCACAAGTAGGTGTGCTGTCACTGCCTGAAAAACTGAATCCGTCCTTTTCTACACCCAATGAGTTTCTGACAGCCCCCACCCTTCAGTTCTTGGTAACTACATTAATTGTAGAGATTACATGGCCAATCTCCAGACATGCTTAAGGTGGCAGCTATCCAGCTCCTGGCTCTTGAAAAAGAGCTGATGAACTACCCTCAGTTCCCCAAATGTAACAGTTCTCTTTCAATTCAATTTCTGAAACTACCAAAATACTCATTATTGTATAATTGACAGTATAGGTAATTTTAAAAGAATTTTAGAATACAGGAAGTTACCTATACTAAGATCATGGTGTTTGCTCAGTTGGAAGAAAATCAGATCTCTGGTCTTGCTCAAGTTAACGTTTATATGAAGTGGAATAGTGCCAGCAGAAACAACTAAAGAACATCTGTATTGTCAGATCGGTTTGTCTCTCTGCTTTGTGGAGTGGTCTTTTTCTCCTCTTTATATAGTCCATCTTGTATAACTGCTGCAGTGCATCCTGGCTTCGCCCTGGAGCCAAGCAGTTCCCTCTGCAGGAAAATGGTATAAATCAAAATTTCATCCACTTCAAGGTCCACATGTGCTCTCCGTCACTAATGAGAACCAGAATTTACTCCCCAACCCTTTTGTTTTCCAAGGGTATCCTCACAGGTCTTCTGCTCTCTTCACGGAGTTTGGAATGAGGTGCACACTACTTCTGCCAGCAGCCAAGGCATGACTTATCACCAATAAGTGCTATGCCCCTGAGTCCTGGACAACTTGGACACAAGCGAAGCTGAAATATTTAGGCCTGGAACTGTGGCCCTCTCTCTTCTACCTCCCAGGCAATAGAGTTTGGCAGGTAGCTGTCCCTGAATGGTACTTTTGCTCAGCAAAGACTTTTGCTTAGCACTTGTTGCTCACACAGATTCTTACAGTTGTGACTCATAGGGTTTCCATGTGGAACACAAGCCTCTCCATGCATCATATAGGGATCTTAGACCCCCCCAGTTGAGGTCTAGAAGTATGGTTGGCAACAGGACATGCGGTAGTTATGCAGTAGGGTACATGAAAATCTTTATTCCCTTCGTGGCCGTGGGCCCTGGGAAGTCTCAGTGCAGTCAGAGAGGTCAGGGCAAGATGCATGGCCACCTGCTTGGGCCACGCTGTGAACTCCAGCCCCAGCCTGGCTGCAGCCCTGCAACAACACAATCAATGAGCGTAACACCAACGTCAAAGAAATACATAGCCATTCAGCAGGGCAGATTGAACTGGGCATCACACAGCATCTGAGCTGAAAGTGGATCATGTCCAGACAGTGTGCACTGGAGAAGGTGTATTTTATCAACATCTGGCTACATGTTGCATGTCCTGGGGACTAAACTGCAAGGTGACAAGTGAGATAAACTAAAAAGTGCTCAAGCATTTTTGAAAAAAGACTTTGGAGTCTAACTTTATTAACACTAATGGATGCATAGAGCTTTTGATACATATAAGGATCTAATTCTTAATCCTGTAAGTAATAGAAGATACCTTCTAAAAAATATCTGTGTCTAATTTATAGAAAACTTATTTCTATACTAATATTTACCTATCCATCTTTAAAGAAATAGACCTTCACCCTTGCAAGACTGAGCACAGCAACATGTTAAAACATGTAAAAATCCATATGACTGTAGGTCTGAAGCCTAAAAATGCTAGCTTCTTCTTCTTACTGACAATTAAAACCATAACTTAAGGCTTCTATATCTGCATTTAGTTTCTCAATTAAGCAAACAATTTTTCTAAGGTGTTGCACACTCAGCAGTTCCTGCTTACTGGCATTAAAGAAATGGCTTTACCAGCCAAGGACATGTTGAAGACCCACAGAGATACAAACAAAATTCACAGAATGGGGGTGTGTGGGCTGTGCTGTTCTTGCCTCATGTCACTGGCCTTCAGCAGCATTGGTTAAAACACTGTGCTTTTTCACAAACAATTACAGCATGGTGCAGGGTTCTTGTTTTGAAAAGGAAATAAATAGAAACATGCCTTTTCTTTACAAGCGGAAAAGAAATTGGTGAAACCCAGTATCATCAATTCCAACCTCATTAGGGCATACATAAAGGATGTTAAACTGGCTTGTAAGAAGATACTGTCAGTGAATAACTCTCAGTGGTTACTGATGTCACAGGGGATTAAACTAGACAGAATTTCTCACATACCTACAACCACGCTGCATTGACCAATTTTCTTTCAGCTGCAGAAACTTTGAAGAAATTTTCATTTTCCTGAGGAGGTTTTACAAAGCCAGTCAGTGGGGCTGGCCATGTAAGACAGACCAAAGAGTGGCCAGCCCTCCATCTGCACATGCAAATGAATTCCTAGTGTGCCTGCACTGCTTAACAGCAAAAATCAGTCTATCTTGAGCACTGTTTTATCTGCTGTCCTCCAAAAGAGCTTCAGAAGCTATAAAGCCAAACAAACTTGGGCTGAGATCAAAGTGTCGGTCTATGCAATATGTGTGGCTGGCATGATACGTGGGAGAACAGTTGGGTCTGATATTCAGGTATGTAGGGCATTTGCTATCTGATTTTAGCGCTCTCATCTGTTCTGGCAGAAATTTCTTCTTTGTTTGGCAAAGTAGAAGAGGAAAAAACGTGAATTCTATTCAGTACAGCTGGGAAGATTCCCTACCACTTGTATCTCTAACTCTCTCTCTATCTATCTCTTTTTAATATTTTAGGTTCATATGACAAGATGTGAGAGTACATTTCCCTCATACACCATCAAAGGAGGTCTACCCAACTGAATGCCATAGGAAAATGTAGGTAAATGCACAAAACTAAGGCAAGATGAAGCAAAATGAAAAGACATTTTTACCCAATGGGTACAAAAAGATCTCTGATCTAGTCCTTTAAATTCAGAGCAGCAAACCAGGAATCAAGAATCCAGACATCTGATTAACTTCGTGTTTGTAAAATTGGAAAGTCCCTACTTTATCTCAGTACTCATTCAATACACATTTAGTTCTGCAGAAACTGCAGACCAAAAAAACATAGTAAAACAAAATAAGAATCCCACTCAAGTGGGAGAAAGGAAGGCATACTGTTAATTCATTCACAGATGCAGAGAAAGACAGCCCGGGCTTTAATACCTAGCAGTACCCCTATCAGAACTGTTTCAGCTAAGATCGTCTTTTCTGCATTGACTTCATAACACTCATGTAAGTCCAGAATTTGGTGTTGCCAGGTGCTAGTACCAGTCCAGTTCAGTTCTGTGGTAATGCCAAATTGTTACACCCCCAGGAAGGTTTACTATGCCTTTCCCCATACTGATTTAGTGCAATCTGCAGATTAAGGCAAATCCTAAGTGATTTGCCCAAGTTAATACAGGTAGTGATGTTACTGTTTGAACAGCATCAAGAACTTCAGAAACAAGGTGTTGGATGTCCTGGTCAGTGGGGTAGATACCCAAGTTGGTCTACAGACACAGGTGACTTCACAGTGCCTGCTTCTGCTCTGTCTTCTGCCTTAACGCTTTCTTCCATTTCCTTTCCCTAAGCACAAGGAGCTCAGTGGTTCCCCACGTGAGCCACCCTGCTGGCTGGGCTCTGTCCTGAGCAAGGAGCGGGCAGAGCTCAGCCAGGAAAGGGAGGTGTCCCACCATGAAGCCAGCTTCTTTGCTCCTGGGGCCAGGGGACAGGAGGAGCCAGGAGTGGAAGTCCTACGTGCACCTCCCCTTGCGATGACTGAATGCTCCGTGAGCTTTTGCACATTGTCTTAGAAAAATGAAATTACCCTCATTTTCCCCTCTACCCCTGTCATAAGAGGGGCTGCGAAGCCTGCCGCTTTGCAATTAAAAACATTACGGCGTTCTGTTCTCGGAGAGGAGGGGTGGAGTGGGGGTGGGGAAATCACCCATGTACCATAACAGATGGTTTAAGTACGGTGATTACAAAATCCTGAAGTTAAAATAGTTTAATTACAAAGTCAATACTGCCTCCAACCTCTGCTAAGCCTTTAGTGTAAAAACAACAGACGGTATAGTGCAAACGGTAGGACAATATTTAACCAGAACTTTGCATTAGCTACTGCAGTACAGCTCTCCATCAGGCCTTCAGTAAACGGAAGATCAACTGATTTTCCCAGCTTGTATTTGTTAACCATCTCTGCTTTAGTATCAATGGGTGGCTGAGAGAGTCACAAACAAACCCAAGGAAACAAACTGCAATACTATACTGCAAGCTGAGGCTCAGCAAGATTGCGTGTAAAGTCCAATATTGCAAACATACCACTGAGATAAATATTAGCACCTGACTAGGAATTAATATAGAGATAAAAAAAGAGAAGTGTGTAGATAAAGTTATTTATACGTAAAATGAAAATATAATTTGGTGAAATAAGCAATGTTTTATTTCAGACCATGGATTTTACAGAAAAAGTAACAGGACATGGGAGGGCATAGGGAAGGAAAAATTGGGAATGATGGCACAGATTTGACCCTTGTTCCCAACTGGGGACAATGCCACAATTGGCACATCCTTTCACACGGAGGCAAAGCAGCAACTGTATACATCTTATGCTAGGAAAGTTTCACTAAGCTGTGCTCTTGCAGCTGAGACACTTGGCTTTGGTCTTTACTGAGTGTGTATGTATTCTGTATATTCTTCAGTAGTTACAAACCCTCCCTCTGTTGGCTCGTGTCCCTTATAAACATCATCTCAAACATAGAGCTGGAAGAGTCAGAGGAAACCTGACTCTGCTTTATTAGCAATAAACTAAAATCTTGTCCCATCTGCTTCCATAGTGATTCATTGTAAGATACTCACCATTCACGCTACATACAAAGCACTGCGAGACAGTGGGCTGTTACCACCCTCAATTGATAAAAGCAGGGTCTAATATGCTGATGACAAAACATATGGAGCCATGAAAGTGAAAGCAAAAATGGTCAAGTGTGAGATCATCTTTAACACCCCTTCTCACCCTCACTGATCCCAAAGCAAAATCAGAACCTAAAGCAAGAGGGAAAATGGGCTCCAAGAGTTACACTACAAAACTGAGGACTTCTCACAGTTGTGTTGTCCCTCTATAATTTTTTTTTTACACCTTTTGAGAGATGAAGAGAGACTTTGGATGTCTGAGATCATACTTGCTAAGTCAAATAAGAGTTTCTAACAGGTGATCTTTTTCCCTCGAGTTTTTAATAAGGATTAGAGAGCTTCACTGGCTAAAACGCGGGGCAGGAAACACCCTTGTGAATATAAAGAACAATCCTCTTTAATCATTAAGAGGAAAGAGGAAATATTCTCAGAGCATGGTCCTGCAAATTGCTACATATTCCAGTCCTGTTTTTATTAAATTAACTTTACATACATGAGTACCACCATTGACTTTCAATTAAGACTACGTGCAGGCTCAAGTGCTTCACTTCATTAGAGTGGAACTGATTCTCCATAATAACAGAAAAAAAAAAAAAAAAAAATTAACAAATGTGCTGGAAATCTTACCATGACTCTGGCATAGCACTGACAACACAAAATTAATTTGAATTGCTATTTCTTTATGGATGCTGTTGTTACCATATATAATAACAAATAGCCCTTCAGAGCATATTGTAGAGTCCTTCTGAATTTCTAGTCATTTCTTATATTCTTGGACTCACCTCCCTTTTTTACCCTAAACATGTACTTAGTAACTAGGATATCAATCCAAAGAAATTAGTCATAGTCACAGCATTTTTAAAAATTTGAGCCCAAGGCAGAACCCACAAGTTTGTGTTAGATCTTAGTCTCTTTCCACAGTGCATGTGGGATGCAATTGTCATTTCTGCTCCTGGGATAATTCTGTATTTAAACGTGTCACTCTTTAATGACTGTTTTAACCCAGAATAACTATGGCCTAAAACTTAGTGCACAACACTGGAAGTAGAACAGGAGACAAACATGATCCTGGGTCTGCACTTGCCTGAGCAGATACTTCAAGGGAGAAGTTGTTAAGGGAAAGCTCCACTTCCTTCTCCTTCTGAACTCTAATGGGAACTAAAAACGAAGGCTGCCTTCTATGAAGAGCCAGTTCCTACCAGCGCATGTTAGGTAGATTACATAACTAGTTAGGGGAGTTCGAGAACCTAAATTCTAGCTGGGGTTTGGTACCTACAGGCTCTTTATCTCACCTGAGCTGACACTTTACAACTGGTTCTGACTCTGTTTTTTTTTTGCCCCACTATCATATTCAGTGCCCATTTTTTCAAAAGGGTGTTGTATCCTGAGCAGGGTAGGAGAAAATACATTGTTTTTAGTAATTTCAGCTTAGAGTAGATGTTGCTAACCAGAGGCATGCTATGAATACTTTAGTTAGGCTGGGAATTTTGGCTATCGTCATTACTAGATAAGCATATCACCAGGAAAAGCATGCTAAAATAGCAGTTACAGTGTTACTCAAGAAGCAGCTCTTTGGGAGAGGTACTTCTGATGATCAAATATGATCAGCTCTATTAAGTCAGGCTGCCGGACAGTAGTCATTTCACATGAAGCACATGCAGTAAAACTTCTGTGGTCCAGCTACAAACCATGCCATCCAAATTCTGCCTTTGTCTGACACACTAAGTCTTGATTTTAGTCAGGATTTTGCAAGTAGACCAGACAGAATTTGGTCCTAATTACAGGAGTGTTGACTTCACACACTTATACGTGAGATTACTCCTGCAACAATCATTCCTTATGGGAGCTCTGCGCTCTGAAGACAGCTGATTCTACTCCAAACTCATCAGCAAGGCTTTGGATGCACATTGACCACACAAGTGCTATCAGTGCCGTCATCGCTGTTATCTGTGTTCTCAAAGTACTTAGCAACACTGCCTGGGATTGTGGCTCCGTGGTGCCGGCAGCTCCTCGGGCACACAGGGGAGGAAGGCCCACTCCCAGGCTTGCGGCCTGGAAGTTTGGAAGTGAAATGGCAGCACACGCTTCTTCAAGGCCTCACAGAAAAGCAGGGGATCTGGATTCAGCCTGAAATACGCTTCTGCATTAGAATACAGCATATGTTTTTAGTAGAGGAAGATACTTTAAAAAAAAAAAAAAAAGCTAAGCAGTGGAAAACCTATTGTTCTAGGCCTGACCTTTCTTTTCTCCCAACAAACATTTGCCCAGGGTCGGCGCATGACTCCGGGACTTTTGTAACCATTAGAAAGTGATACTGTTGCTGCATGACACGAACAAACAACCAGTGCAGCAGAAAGGCCATAACTGTATCTAAAAAGCCTTTGCTTTGTCAAAGCCTTTCACTAAAGCTGGCAACAAAATTATTGAGGTCTATAATAAGCTGATCTCCTGTCAAATAAGCCTTCTTATGAGCAGTATTAAACTTTATGTCTGCTTTTAAATTAAATGCTTTGGGTTTATTAATGTTTCCTTTCCTCTCCAAATTTCTTTGTTGAGAAGAGGTGCCAGAGGAAATGTACTAGCAACAGTAGGATGTGAAGTATAGTTTAGGATACATTAAACATATGTTGATGGGGCCATTAGCAGAGTTTATAGATACCGCCACCTGTCTCTTATTCCACTTGCCATTACTTTAGTGACTGAAAACCTACTGCAAGAGAGGTGGTATGCTGCCATTAAATCTTTACTACTGTGTTAGAAGGAACCTAAGAGCAAATTCATGCCTTATTGCTAAAAAGATTTTCCAATAATGGCTCACTTATTGAGATAAATAAGCCTAAATAAATAAGCAGGGTGGGGGTAGGGACAAAAGAATAAATATCGTTCTGGTTTGGGATGCAATGCAAGAGAGCTACTGTGTATTTGCGAGGAAAAATTGCCATTTATAAAAGTACAGCAGGGCAGGTGATGTTTTACTTGCTCCTGTCAAGCTAGCAAGCATATTCCTTAAATCTTTAGTGTAAAATCAACTCCTAGATCTACTGGGGACAGGAAATCAAATGTCTTTGTGCAAAACACTTTAAATAAATAAATAAATAAATAAATAAACAACAAAGGAAGCCAATATTTCTTTTGATCACCCTAACACGCACACACCAGGCCAATCTATTTAACCTGGTGAGTTCGGCAGGCCTCCTTCTCCTCACGAGGCCACGGAAAGGGGCTGAAAGGGCATACAGGCCGGTTCTGGCCCGGGAGCGCTGTCCCCTCGGGGAGGAAGGGAGCCGGGGCGGGGAAGGGCCCGGCATTAGGGCCCCCCCTGGCGGGCGCGGCGCGGCTCTGGGCGGGCTGAGGCCCGGCAGCGGCCGGCACGGCGCAGCCCGCAGCGGGGAACGGGGAAAGGGGCAACGCGCAGTGCAGAAGTAGGGAAGACTGCGGGGAAGATGGGACGAAGACCTACTGGCCCCAGAGTCGACCCCTGGCGGTGGGGCAATAGCGAATGTATCCCAAAAGGGGGTGGCTGGGTGTATCAAAAGCACTCCTAAACCCTAGGTGGAATCTCCTGAAAGCTTTAATTCAGAAAATATTCTTGGTTTTCTCAGAAAGCCTTTGCCCCGCCTTTCCTAAACCTGCGGGGCAAACCAAAAGTGCACAGCGCTCACGGCTGTCCCGCGTAAAACCATTCGCGCCGAGCAGGTAGCGCAGGTGACGCAGACAGGGCGCGGTTCCCCGCAGGGCAGGGCAGAGGCCACTCGCTCTTTGTCCCCTCTGGAAAGGAGAAGGCTGCTCGCCGCCGTCCCGGCCAGCGCCCAGCCGGGGAAGCGCCAGCTCTGGTCAGGAGATGGCAGCACAGCCCTGGGAAGCTCGAAAACCTCCCCGCACACGCTCCCTTTCCGCAAAATCCCAGGAGGTGCACGGGAGCAAAGCACCGTGTGCCCGCGGCGAGAAGAATTTAAAAGGCAAAGCCAAAAACGTGGCTGGTAAGTGTTTGAGCTGAATTGTAAAGAATCCAGTTAATGATCAAAACTGAAATTGCTGCTACGCATCACAGGAGTCCAGCATGATGCTGCAGCACAGCCTTCCCTACAACGCTGCAACTTGTCACAAAAAAAAAANCACAAAAAAAAAAAAAAAAAAATCCCTCAAGAGAAGATGGGCCAGAGACACCGTCGGAGACTTCATTGCCTCATTGCTTCTACAGCTACATTGCTGCTACAACCTCACACAGAAGTATGCAGGTATCACCAACAGAACTATAAAACTTCATAATAGAAAGACAAATTTTTGAAATTGTGCTTTCCTGTTCCCCAGTATTTGTTTTAAATGGCTGAAAAAGAGGAGTAAAATCTGCTGATGTGATAAGCAGAGCTTTGTGTCAGATTCATATGCTGCTTGATGCACACAGAGCTGACGTAGTATTGCCATAGTCTTTGCTTATTTAATTCCAAAAGAAAAAAAAAAAAAGACAAACCTGTAGAAAACATAAGATACCCATAGCAAGCCTGTTGCTAAGTCAAATGAGCCCGATCAAACCTAAAGCCACTACAGGCAGGATGTTTCTCACTTATTTCTTGATGAGTTTTCAATATGAAGCTGCAGGCAGAAGTATTATTTTCAAGCCGTGTATTTTGCTTCCCTCTTGCCTCAGACTCTAGCCTTGGTCCATACGTGACTGAGGAATTCCCACAGACCTGCAGGTGTTGCCAGGAAAAAGCCTTGCAATTCATTAGGTGGTGCTGAAACGCCTTGCTGGAAGCACCGTCGCATTGACCCCATCAGCATTTTCTAGACTTGGCCCACCTGAGACCTTAATGAGGGACGATGATATTGGAAAAGCTGTTTGGAGTTAGTTTGGCACAATCTCAGGCACCCTAGCCAGATTTAAGAGCTTTTGGTATTCACTGAATATACAAATCAGTCCATGTAACCCCTTTTTTTGCTCTCCAACGTATCCATAGATCCATCTCATTTTTGACACTTTATTTAGCATCGGAAACATTCAAAGAGCGTAACAAATGGAAATTTAGGATTTAGCCAGATTGTATTATTGTTGGTATTGGAACATCAATGGAGCTCAAACAAGTTTCACTTGGCAGGACAATTGTACAAAAGCATTTGATGTCGAATCACAAGCTATTTTCAAGGTTCACGCACACAAAAGAGTTCAAACACAAGCAAATTACAGCCCTAGTATTAACAAAATATGTTCTTGTTTCCTTTCCACTTGCCAACAATTTAACCTGGTCAGGAGATAAATTCACATGGGATTAATTCTGTTTAGCCTACCTCGGATTCCTCCTGTGTTTCCTTGAAATGAGGTATCCTTCGCTTCCTATCCTGTACGGTTTTGTAATGCAGCTGCACATTGTTGAAAAATTGCCACAATTCATGGCAGGGTGGCTGCACTTCAGCAATGAGACAAGTTATTTGGAATACATATATCTATATTTGCATGCTTGTGAAGCTTACGTGTCTGGCTTGTTAAGCTCTAGGAAGCTCCTTGATGGACAACACCATGATGCACTACCGATGGCAATTAAGCTATTAACATGAGTAAAGAGAGACCTGCGACCTCCAAAGGAAATTTGGAATACTTTTATAATTCAAAAGGATGAAGGTTCCTGTAGAGCAGAAGAAACTTGCAGAAGGAGAAGAAGGGGTGAAAATCCTCTCCATTGTGTTTATAACCAAGCAGAGAAGACAGACGGTGACCTTTGCATGCCGTGCCATCTGGGGATTGCCCCTTAGATTTGGGGGACGAGGATTTCTCCATACCATGTTAACATCCCCCTCCCCCGGCACCTCAGCAGCCAGAGCCAGGTGGAATTTGGGGGGCTCCTCTCCTTGCATGGAGGCACTGTGAATAGAGCAGCGTCAGCACCTCCTGTTCTGCAGCACGGTGAGAAAAGAGAAGGAGAAGCAGACATTGCGACTGCAATGTCAGCCCTCGGGCCTTTGCTGGGAGATGAACCACATTCCTGCACAGTGCAGCAAACAACAACAAAGAAATGTAGAGTCCTCCCACGTGCAGGCTGATGAGGAGGGGTTTGTCCCGTGACACACCAGAGGGATGACACCCAGGGACTGCAAAGGGCTCAGCGCAGCCTGAGTGATTTTACTCCTCTACGTAAAGGAGTGATGTAAGGGAGAGTGGGGAGCTGGGGTTCATTCGGATCCGCATGGGATTAGCTAAACACCTGTATCTGCAAACCAAATTCATAGCCCACATAGGCTCCAACACAAATTTGACTCAGCTGACAGCTAACTATGAACTGGAAAAAAACTCTTCTTGCAATGCTTTGTGGCTAGCACAGAAACACGTGCTCAGTTAGTCCTTAAAGAAATGTCTCACTGCACCTACTCTGTAAGCACTTTTGGTGCCCTTATGCCTACACAGGTCCTGAGAAAATCATCGAGCAGGAGCCCACGCTTTTTTCATCTTTTTGTTTAAATCCAGATGGGGCTTCTGGAAACATTTTTAAGCCAATGCGATGAGGGCTTCCTCCAGAAGGCTGGAAGGAGGTGGGCACAGGAGTTCTGATAACACTCTTGACTGCGCCCCTTCCCCACAGCACCGGGTGCAGTGCAGACCCCTTGCACGGCCCAGCAAGCGAGTCTCGTTTTTGCCGCTGGTTCATCCCTGGGCTGGCAGAGCCCCGCTCGCCATCGGCACGGAAGCTGGGAATGGAAAACAATTTCGACATTCGCAGCCTGGAGTCCTGCCCTTCACAAACACATTTGATGTTCATACATGGTCTCTTGGCTGCTGCTGCTGGGGACCATCTGTTGGGATGGCTTCGTGCCTGATCAAATGGTGGTATGCCAGTTTCACTGGGACATGGAATAGATGCCAAGCAAAACGCGTCTGGTTTTACTTCTATTACTCTGAATTCAAAGCACATGCTAATACTAATCCCCATTTTAACACTGTTGTGGTGCCAGTTAAACCTTCATTTTTTCCCACTATCTGCCAGATTTCTACCACGTATTTATGTGCTTAATGAAATCCAACAGAAATCAGCTCTGTTAATGTCACACAAACACAGCACTGTTTGCAGGGTTTTGGTGAGACGTGCTGCACTAATGACAGAGGTGACTGCATGAGAGTTTCCTATGCACATAACACAGGATCCTTGAAGGGGCTGGACGAGAACATTTCTTTAAAAGTTGCTCCTGAAACCACATCCAGCTATCATTAAAATTTGTCCTCGTTGGAAATATGACTTATCAATTTAAAAATGCTACGGTAAACTTGGCATAGTTTTAAAAAAAGGCCTCTATCAAATGTGCAAAGGCTTTAAGCATCATGTGAACACTAGTCTGAGATGCTCTAAAGACGTTTTCTTTTCAATTAGCTATGAGTTGACCAGAGCTCCAACCCTGATCTAAAGTAAAATCTTCCGTGTTGTGGCTGGATTTGCCGTCTGGGTTTATATGACTAACTCCCTGTGAATGTTCCACATTCAGAGAAGCGTGTGCCTGTCCTCAGCCAAGATGAATATTATTGTCAAAACTGCCATCATTACAGCTACTGTGGGTGTTCAGATTCCTTTAGTGTTTGTGAGGAAAATCCATCTGCTACAGATGTTCCCTTAGGTGATGGATTTTCTCCTCTACTCCCACAGCAGATCAGGAAAGCCTAAAGGAGCATCCTCCGATGGGCTTCCCTTTGCTCTTAGTCCTTCCGAGGTTGGACATCTTGGACACCTCCTGCCACCTCCTCCTCCCTCTGTCCCCAGGCGGGGAGATGACAGAGGCCGGATGCTGGCCTTGCACGGCTGGGTCCCCACTGTGGGCAGGGTGGGCAGGATCCAGATCTGCCAACTGAGATTCCCAGTTTTAGGAAGGGCTGGGACTTGACTTTCAGTCAGGTGCTCAATTCCTCAACTCCCCAGTTCCGGCATTCAGAATTTTGATTTAAAGCATTTCATTTGTTAATGATGTGTCAGATTCCCATGTTATTATCATTTAATAACCTTAATTAACTTTTTAACCACCTTGCTTACATTGCCTTCTTGCATATTCCTAAAGTTATTGTTTCTGTGGAAACCTGAAAAAAATTACCAGTAACGGTTAAGGAAAGGTGAGGAATGTGGAAGTTAGTTTCTTTTTGGTTTTACATTGTAACACAGGGAGGGCAGGGGGGTAAAAAGAGAGAGAATTATTTGAATCTACTAAGTAAAAATGGCAGGGCCAGGAGCACAGGCCAATCAGTGGCATGCGGACTGGCCATAAAATTAAAAATAAACTTAAGAGTAAATGTGCAGCTAAATGCAGACTGTGGGGATAGGATGTGAACTTCAGCTATTTCCTGGAGCCAGTGTGGTTCCAAAGTTTAACAGCTTTAGCCTTTGGAGACCCGGAGGCGTGCATACTTGTTTTCAGTTTCTCCTCCTTTCATCTCGCCCCACTCGGAGCCCTACCACCCTCCCAGCTGCCCTTCTCGCTCCATCCCTCCCTGCAGAAGGACACTCCTCTCACGTCCCACATGGCTGTTGCTGTCCGAGCATCACCCCGCAGCCTCATTCCTTACTGTCCTCACATCTCCCAGCCCGCTCCAGCAGGACCGGGTGCCTTATGGTAGGTCAAGGCTCCCGTTCCCATTTTGCCCTCAAGACTCACTGGTCTGCAAAGGATTAACCACTACCTGCCAAGTACCCGGTGAGATGAGTGACTGCAAGCTGCTTTCTGGGCACACTGGCTCGTGCCCAATAAGTAGCTTTTTATGAAGTTTCAGTCTTGAACTTTTTTTTTAAATGAGATATTTTTTGTTTGTTAAAGCAACCATGGAGGCCATGTGGAAAGGTTAATGGAGTAGCTAACACAACTTTGTCTCACAGGGGCTGTATGATAGCAAAGAAATATTTTCAGGCATAAAATTGTTATTGTGGGATGTACTATAAAGCTCAGAAGTATTTCACTAAGCCTAGATTGAGCCCTGTGTTCTTTTTGCTTGTGGCCCTTGTGCTTGCATAGAGTCAAGGCCAAATTCAATTTAGGAATGTGTTTCTAAAGCATATCCCAATGTCTCTCTCCTTTTCAGTAAAACTCTAATTTCATGTTCATTTCTCATGATATCGTATAATAGCTCTCTTTGCTAAAACAGAAATGCACCTAAAAACAAATTCTAGTCTAACTCCCTGAGTGCCTTGAAAAATCATGATGAATTATTTTTTCTCATTCAAATCCCATTGTTCAAGCAGTTTCAATCTCCTAACCAAATCTCCAAGATATGGGCATCGTCACTTCTCCCTGTTTGTCAGTAGCACTCAGCAGCTCAGTGGCACTCAGTACTTCCCATTAAAACACCTTTTCCCCTTGCCACCTGCTGAAATCCTCAAATTGTATGGTAACAGACAAAATAGCAAAATAGGCAAAAAGCAAAAGAAAATGGGCATATTTTCACGAATTTTCAAAAAGATTGTTTACATATTTGAAATGTATAGGAAGAGGAGGAACAAAGATGTGTACACATAAACCATATTCATTCTGGTTCTTGATTTTGCCTAGAAGAAAACATGGTGAATAGAATCAAAGAATGACAGAATGTAAACTACAAGCACTGCACTGGAGATTTTCTTGTAGGAGGCAGAGATTAAAAAAAAACACCATAGGAGAGAATAGAATTAAGGACTTCAGATTTGTGCGTTCAAAACCTGTGCTTCGGTTTTCTATGCTATAGCCACAGGTCTCATGAGATGCATGTTATTTTCACTGTCTTTCAAGGTAAATTCAACAGATGCTTTCACCTAACAATGTGCCTAATTGACAGCACAGCTAAATTTATCTTAATGAACTATCCATAGTAAAATATGTTCTTTCCCTAGTCCTTTGTATCACTCCTCCTCCTGCACCAAAAAGAAACTTAGCATGAAGAAAGGAATAATAACAGGAAATAAATATTTATCTATAATATTCCTTCATATTTATAGCATTCTCACTTCTTTACCATCTTTTCTGAAATGAAGCATAAGTAAGTTCATTACACATCTGTGCATGAACCAAAATTAAGAATTAGGTGTGCAATCATCATACGGCAACTAATAAACCATAGGTTAAAGTTCCCATGGCATAGCGGGGTGAGTTAAAGACACTATGGCAACTTTAATATACAACTCTTTCTTTTTGAGTATTTATAATTAATAGATTTATAATTTACAGTTGAACAAACTTGTATCTATCTATCTAGGTAGCATATATATATATATATTTATTCACATCTCACACATGATCTTGGTGCTTTCTTCTTTCACACAGAAGATGTTAGCAAAGTGCTGTCATACATAAACAATTGCTTCTCTGTGCCAAAACTTTGGTGCTGCATAATTGTAATATATTAAAAAATATACTGGTCATTGCTAGAGGCCCAGTTCCAGTTACAACAAACAACATCTTCCAGAGCTGAAACCTTGGTGGATGTATTTCTGACTTTTTCCGTGAACAAGATTTACCAAGAGGCAGAAGAGAACTTGATAATGCTCACACCACTGTTTTATTTAACCACAGAGCCTTAAGGTCCCATTGAGAAAAAGGGTTATATATGAAAAAAGTGGCATCTGCTTTACGGGGCTTGCAATCCTTTATACCGATTTTCCATATACACTATCTTTCAATGCTACTTTATTACGCATATAACATATTGTTGAAGCAGATACCAGAAAATCACCAAGATGAACAGGTACATATAGTATTTTCAAATACTCCTAAGAATTCTACTTATATGAAGGGTCTTCTGGTTCCCCCAAAATAATTTCCTCTCCACATTGGAAGTCAATACGAGAGTCAGAGAGGACAGAGAAGTCAGAGGCTCACAAAAAGAATTTGGGAGAGCAAAACACCACATATCAACAGACTTCTATTTCCCCTTTTCTTTCTCTCTGGCAATAAAGACTTAATTCCAGACAGATTTTTCCATATGATGCCTTTATTTTTATATACCTTTAGCATGCAGCTACACTACCACTGACTCCTTCTGGTCCATCATTGCTTTGAGCTTACAAAGCTATCAATCCTGCAAATGATCTACCAAAGGGATGCCTGTAAGGGGAAAATCCCTCAGCATGATTAAGCCCATGTGGTCGTAACTGAAGCAGTTCTCAAAACAAAGGGTATAGAAGTAATCCTATATTTGGACTACTGATCAAAGTTTCATCACATGAAATAACCCTTTGTCAGTTTAATCAGTCTTCAAAATGTTTCAACAGCTGGGTCTAGTTGTCACTTCCAGCAGAACATTATCACCTGTTAAGGAAATAGGACATTTGGGGACATGCTTCACTAGCAATTTAGGGAGAGCCTTCTTCCCAGAACTCAAGGCGGGTGGTGGACAGAGCAAGATTTTTGGAGCTACATTATCCAGTATGCAAAACTTAGGACAAAAAGTATTTTGTAAGTGAATTGTTGGGGGAAACATTCCTTTGAAGCAATATTTTCTATTCAAGCTCTTTCATGAACATTCTGCAAAAATAACAACTTTGCTGAGCGTGTTAATAACACCAGTTTGTACATTGCAAACTGTTTCATGTTTTTCACCAGCAAAGATGGAGTTCATTAAAAAATAATTTAAAGTTCTTCTAAAGTCTGAGTTATACTGGGGAAAATCCAATGTAAGCCAATGACTTCATGTTAACAATTAAAAACTAAAATTGCCCAAACAACCTTAACTCTGCTTCATTGTACGTATGCATCACGACACAGCCTTGAAGCACATCACCATGTGTTGCTTCACCCCTGCCCCAACATGTGTTTCAGCTGATTCTGATGTGATGATTAAGGGACATTTAAAATACCCAATTTCATATGTATCGGTCAATGTATGGCCTCTTGCACAGTACACTGCAAACTACAGTTCCCCAACACAGGATTCATCTCATTAACTTTCTAAGTCAGAAACCCTTCTTATTTAGCCTCTGCAGTCATCTTGCAGTCCTTCCTCCAGAGGGCGATTCGTCAGACCTATTTCAAACAGCCTCTCAGGGTGAGATGTGCCACCCTGATATAGAAAGTTGCGTTTGATGATGAGATGGTTAAGTTAGTAGCCTTAGCCTCCAGATCAAGCACGAATGTGGTCAAGGATGATCAAATCAGTTGTTTGCAACATCTTCCAAATCTTTGTCTAAAAAAACCAAGTCTCCTGACCATTATTTGTGAGAGTTTAGGCTGTCTATACTGTCATTAGGTTCAGTGAAGAAGGTAAATGGGTGTAAAGAAGATATCAGACTTTATCAAGAGAGATGATTAAATGATCCAGTGGTGTCTTCTGGACACTAATACTTGTTGTTGTTTATTCTCAAACCTGAATCTCTTGCTATAGCTTACTTCTTTGGTAAAAACAGTGCTCAGTTCTTTGGACTGACATTAAAATCACAGAATCCTTTAGGTTGGAAGAGACCTTCAAGATCACCTAGTCCAACCCATGACCTCACACTAACAAGCCCTCCACTAGACCATGTCGCTAAGCTCTACATCCAAACGTCTTTTAAATACATCCAGGGATGGTGACTCGACCACTTGCCTGGGCAGCCTGTTCCAATGTCTAAATTTTTTACACCAAGAGGTAAATAGCACGGCTTTATTTCACATGTTCGTCCTTCACTTAATCTATTTCTTGAGCAATATGGGCTAGAAAATGTGAAGTACCATATGATTCAGCAGTGAAAGTATATCCTGATCTCTACAGAGGCTGATGGACCATAAACCCATTTGCTGATATTTCTCATGCTATTAAAAAAAATCTGCAAGTTCTCTTCAAATATGCTTAAGGCAATCATCTTGACTTAAAGAAGGACTTTTCTAGCTTTAGAGTTTGCTTTTAGCTCATTTTCTCTTACCTCTCCTTTTCTAAAGAGTACATGCTTGGAAATGCTTACGATCTGCCCTACAATAAAACTGCATGGAGAGAAAGAGGAGGGTGCGCAGCCCTGTCGCGGAGGCAGGGAATTCGACAAGCACATGGCTCCTAACCTGGGCCGAGACACAGGTCACCGAAGCGGTGCAAGCGGCATCCTCCATTAGGCATTGCAGGCATTTCTCTCATTGGTGGTAAATATCTGGGAAATCTCCCTGCACTTTTGGCACCATAAATCTTATGCTCAGCTATAACTTAGAGATAAATTACGGTACATTCAGCTGCCATTAGTTTCAAATTAGCAGTGTCATTTAGGTTACTTTTTGTATAAATATTATTAAAGCTAGAGATTCCAAAAGTTTGGACGTATATTAGCAGAGTGTGCTCGCTAATCCCAGGAAGATCATGCCTCCTGCTCCATGGGATTTAGGCTTGTCTCCGATTCAAACAGATTTGTGGTGTGAAATGTTAAACAGTGCTGCTGGTGACTAGTTAAGCACAAAAGGCCAACATTGATACCTCATTTTTCTTGTCTTCACACACTCTCGATTGCATTGGAAAAGGCTCCTTTAAAAGCAAAGCAACAAGTGAAAAAAAAAAACACGGTGTTTTCTTCCATGGTTAGCTGCCAGCAGTTGGCAAAATAAAAGCCTGGGCTGAGGAATGAAGGTCTTTTCTGCTCTTATCCCTGACTGCGTTGAAGGGGAACGATGACCTGCCATACGCACGGGTGGACTCAGGGGCGATCCAGCTAGCTGTGCCCTTCAGCGAAAGCTGTGCGCTGCAGCCTGTGAGGGAGGGCTAGAGCAGAGCCAAGGGACAGGGTGCTGACACTGCTTTCTGGTGGCTACCGTCAAAAATCATTTAATTTATATGCTTTGCCATGCGCGTACAGCAAGTTCCCTTGGCCCCCGTCAAGACTCTGGAAGGGAGAGCCAAGTCATGTCCCTTGGCTTGGCTCATCCTTGGCAGATGTTCAAACTTTCAGCTTGCCTTGGAGTAGATGACATTCCCTTATAGCTGTCTTTCATGAATGTTTGGCTTTCAGAAGATAGTTGGTGGTCACTGCTAGTTTATACCGGTCCTGTTTGAAGCTGCGGTGTTTGAGGCCTGAGTGCTTTTTATCCTTATTGTGAATATTGCATGATAACTGGGGAGGCCTACATGTTCTGCAGCACATCAAATCAAATGAAAACAGTTTTCTAATAATCAGACATTTAAATTATTTTTATTTTATTTTATTTTAAGAATGAGGGAGACAACCTATGCTTTAGAAAGGAACCAATGATGTTCATTGCTGCTGGATAAAATCCTCCTTCAAGATGTAAATGATCAGACGTCAAGAGTCATTCATCTCAGGTACCAAGCCAGCCAGAGATAAGTCAGCGGATGTATCCCTGTTAGCACTAAACTGAGACGGAGGCAACAGATGCTACCTCTCAGCAGGGCTTATTAGACCATGCTCAGCAGTATGCTGACATAGTTACACGGTATCCCAACCTCCTCTGGCCTGCAACTGCTTAGCTCATCACGAAGGCAAAGGAACAAGCAACTGCATGAAACCTTGCAGACTTGTCTGTGCTCTAAGACACTGGGTTGGTGGAAGACTTTTGAAAGGATCAAGGAGAGCTGAAAGCTCTGTTTTCCTCTGTGGTTCTGAAAAAATCTCCCCCTTGATCAGCATACTGATTGCTACACTTCGTGACTCTCGAGCCACCTGCATAACAGACCATTTATTTGTACAGACTGTGATTGCACATGTGCACTGATGACAGACTGGATACATGTGCTGGAAATCAAGAGATCTCTTACATAGACAGGTAGTCTTACTATTCAGCTAGCAAAAAATAGCTATCAGAAGTAAAATGACTGACAGTTGCATTTACATCCTCCCCCTTCCTGCTCCCCGCTGTCACATCCCAGGCTTCCTGTATTGGTGTTTACACTAACAGTGCTTTACATATGTAGGCAGCATACACTTGTCTTGTGGGTCCCTACCGTGGCTTTCAACGTATAAATGATAAATTATCATTTCAATTTTTAATTCAAAAATAATTTTTAAGTTTCTTATTTTAGCAAAGTCTCATCTTGCAGCAGTGACTGCCCAAAGAGCTGTCTCACATCAAACTGTTCAAAGACATTGTATATGCATAATCTGAAACTAAAATAAGGTCATTGTGTATGTTTTACCTGGTGATGATAGATGATCCTAATTAATATCTTCAGCATTGTATGGAAGGGCAGTTTAAGTAAGTCAGAGTACAAAGAAGGTAGTTCCAATATTCTTTTAGAGATCTTTTTAAGCAATTTGTAGATTTCATTTTTCAAAAAAGTCTATGTTTTATGGTTTCATAACAAACCTGTTAAACACATATCTATGTTGTTTTGTTTGCAATTACAGATAGCAAGCCAAAATCACATGTTCCAACAGACCAGTCTTATGGGAAACTAATTCTGGGATCCAGTGCTAGCAATGCAATTGTGAATGTCATTGCTAACTGCTTCAGGTGACACAGGTCTGCGAGCAGGGCTAGACAAGATGAAAAAAAAAAAATCTCTTAAAATTCTCTATTTCCTTCCAAACTTTTTTGGATTGTCCTTGAAGAGTGACTGGTTCTGTTTGAAATAAGCCATTTGAAGAGCCTGCCTGTGTAGACTATTCCAGAGACTAACAGATGCACTTTTCCGTAAAGTTTATTTTTTCCAGTCTAGTCTTTCCCTTGTATTATTTTTTTTTTCAGCTACTCCAAGCTCTACTAAGCTGCCAGAGAAAACAACAGCAGAAACTCTGCAGAACGGAGAAAGAAGAACTAAAGAAATGGATACAGACAGAATGCAATCCTACTACATTTCTTGTAAAAGGACTAAATAAAGGAAAAGATTATTTGGCGAAAGCAGCAGCCAAGTGTGCCATACTTATCATTCTGTCACCTTTTCTCTGAGAGTCATGTGTTGTTTTCTTTCCAGAGCTTCATTTCACTTAACTCAACAGTTAGAATGAGCAGAAAGTCCAGGATAATTTGACTCACAGAGCAAGGAGATATTTTCGTACAGGTCTTCCCCAGGTCAACGGGCACTGAGGCAATCAACACTCAGCTGCAGTTGGCTACCAAGTCAACCTTTTTGGGTAGAAATGACCACTTGGCTCTACCTGTGCTTATGTCTACAGGGGAAACAAGTAGACAAAAGTTGGACAGCCTCATCATGCCTTGTGTGCTTAACATCAGTCCCGGAAAATTGCTCATTCTTATCCCAGACTAATTCTTTCAAAGTTCAATTCTTTCCTGTGTGTGTGTCATTTTAAAAAACTTTGTTCATCTTTGAACTTTTATGAGACTAATAAAACAGTAGCAGCAAAGGTGGGAAAAGTGGTTTCTTTATACGCAAAATATCACAAACAACCTGAATGAACTCCGTGTGCAAGGAGATGTTAGATGGGCTGTGCTTACTCCCACAACTCATGTGCAACCATTTAAGGGCACATCCTGATACACCTGGTCTTCATTTTTAGCCCATCCCCCCAGTCCCACCTGTTTGATATGCTTTTACAACACATATGATTACTTCCAAAATAAGCAGTCACGGAAAAAGCCTAACTGTTGAGATAGCATATGCATAATCCCTCAAATTTATGAAAATGTAGTATCCAAGGGCATTTGAAATGACTGTGACGTGCAATAACAAGAAGCTGGCCTCACTAACTTGTCTGGCAGGGGCTGAGTGTGATGGGAGCTTGTGAGCTGTATCCAAAACCATGAAATATAGCCCTGCCCCTGAATGAACTCAAAGGTGCATTCCAGCCTACAGCAAGTCAAGCTTCGAGCACCGCTGGCCTTCAGGGCCTCTGTTCAGTCCTCGTTCAGATCCCAAACTGAAACTTCAGAGTGAAGTGTATTTCCCCAGCACTTTCACCAGCATTCATACTTCCCTTGTGAAAAATGGTGAAGAGAGAGAAAAGTAAATTCTTGCATTAACTCAAACACTCTCCTGAGTCTGAAAGGGAATGCTGCAGAATCCAGATGTTTGCAACCCTTTTTTGTTTACTTTGAGATAACCAATATTTTGTTAAATCTGTTCAGGAAAATGTTTAGCAAAAGATAAAAGAAAGTCTCTAGAAAAAAAAAAAAAAAAAGATGCAAAGTCAGAACAGTGCTAGAGAAGAAAAAAAAATTGCTTGAGTCTGGGAATCTCTGAATTTTTCCATCAGAGAGGGAGAAAGCAAACTAATGCTCTCAATTTCTCAATTTCTGCTCAAAATTAACTGTAATTCTTCTAATTGAACTTTTATGTAAACTTCTGGCTGGGTGTCTCTGCATTCAGACACATCACATATACCACAAACACATGGATTCGTGATGTGCTGAGGCCAACTGGATGTTGGCTCTCCCCCCAAAAGGACGGTTTTGCTGTCCCCAGTCCCCTGTCTGGGCATCCTGCCCTGTCCCATGTGTCAGTTCAGCCAGCCATGTCAGTTCATCCATTGACCACTTTACTCTTCTTCCCTGCCAGCTTCCAGCTAGAGCAGCCAGCAGAGGTGGCTCAGCCTGCAAATGCATCAGCTGGGTACAGGCAACCAAGGAGAGGACACATAGCCTGGACCAGAGCAGAAGAGAGCTGGCCTCCTTCTCCATCAGTTGCTCATAGCACGTTGATAGTGAAACTGCACCTCAAAGCTACCTGTCATAACGTGATACAGGGAAGTGACCACCTTGTCCTTGGAAATAGATGACTCCAATGGCACTGAGTTGTTGCTGCTCACAGCAGTAGCATTCATGCCAGCGTCTCCATTTAAAATTGCTAAGGATCATTGCTTTGGTGTGATTTAGAGGATTGGTAGAGCTGATTTGCTTTGTTGAAAGCTTCTTTGCTTTGCACCAAAGATGTTCAAGAACTGGATCTCAATCTTTTGAGGATGATCCAAAGCAATTTTAGAGTTCATACTCAAAAAGTTTCATCATGCTCAGTGCTAATTGCTATGTGTGGAGGTACAGTGGCACTGGCAAAGGGAGGAGATTTCACAGAACTTCTATCTCACTGATTAAGTCCTTTGTTTTTGTTTTTGTTTTTGTTTTCTGGTAATGATATAAAACATTTGGGTAGGAAATAGGTTACGGAACACCAGAGAGCAAAGAACCAAAAAGGGCATGGGCATCCAGCCTATGTAAGGAGTATTTCAGTCTTGTCTTTTATAGGTCTGCTTAGAGGGGCAGACAGGCATTTTGTCTGTGTCAGGTATGAAGACTTCTGTCGTGATCGCTGGTACAAAAACAACACAGTGTCCCAAAATCACTGCTGCCAATCCTTGTAGGTTTGCTGGCTCCCTCAGTTTATCAGAGAATCACAGAATGGTTGAGGTTGGAAGGGACCTCTGGAGGTCGTTTGGTCCGACCCCCTGCGCAAACAAGGCCACCTAGAGCAGGATGCCCAGGACCATGTCCAGGTGGCTTTTGAAAATCTCCAGGGAGGGAGATGCCACAACCTCTCTGGGCAACCTGTGCCAGTACTCAGTTATCCACACAGTGAAGATGTGTTTCCTGATGTTCAGACAGAACCTCTTGTGTTTCACTTTGTGCCCATTGCCTCTTGTGCTGGCACTGGGCACTACTGAAGAGTCTGGCTCCGTCGTCTTTGCAGCCTTCCTTCAGGTATTTATACACATTGATATGATCCAAAATTGCTCTTCCAAGGGCTGGAGGACTCAGCCGCTTACAGAACCACCCTAGAAACTGCTTCCCTTCAGCAGCGGTTTGTTTTTGCCTAGTGTCTGCCAATGACACAACTGGAGGTGGGTATTGCATGAATACCCAAGAGGACAAGAGTGAGACCCCAAGACAACTGTAACTGTACCTTCTGGAAAGCATTCTTAACAAAACTGCCGTATTTCCACTTTTGCATTTGAAAGATCTTGTGCTGGCTCACATTATAAACACAAACAGTGCCAGTCAATTAAGATGTGCAAGATTTACAGACCACATTCAAAATTTTATCCTGCCCATTTTTTAGAATGGAAAGTGGTGGCTGCATAAGCACTGTAATTACATCTTACAAAACATCTTTCTGATCTCTGAGATAGCATGAGTATAGTTCAGCTAGGTATAGATAGGCTAGGTATTGTGCTTTAAGAAAGGTCTTTCAAGTCTTTCATTATTCAAAGATGACTAATTTTTGAGAGTGGAGCTGTATTGTTAATTACACATATTTTGTGTGTGTGCAGATATAGAATTAAATGCAATTTCTGTCCAACTGTGTCTTGATATACAACACACTGATTGAACTTTCAGCCTTCAACTTGTGATTTTTCCTAACAGTCATCTGAAAAATGTAAAAGCATTGAACCTAGCCACCTTTGAACTACCGATGTTATTGTGGTGATTCAGGTTTTCCTTTGAAAACGCTGAAAGAAGATCACAAATGCTGAAAGAAGATCACACTGCAGTGGGAGAAAGATAGGACTCAGTATTTTTCCTGTCGGTCTTCATAGCACTCACATATTTGTTTCTGTATTGGTAGTGATTCATATCACAAATGCCTTTGTCCATTTCTCTCTTTCTGCTACAATAGCCCAAATAATTAACTAAGTGAAGAGGCTGTCAATTAAACACTGATACTAATCTTGGCATAAAAGCTCCCTTAAGAAACACTGATTTGGAACATATTTTACAGCGTCACCACTGCCTTCATTCAGCTCACTTCTCAGACAATTAAGTGCTCCAAATATTTGTGTGTCATCCAGGCAACATTAGTAGCATGAACGACCCCTGCTATAGATACAGTCCCTGCAAAGAATGCCTGGAGAGTACAATGCCTATTGTGCCAACAAGGCTTATTTTATCAAGCAAGGGACATTATATAGTTAATTAATGCTGAGATCTTTAATGATAAGATTGTCAAGGACAATTAAGAAGATGATTATAAGTGTCCTTGGTAACAAGAATGTAATACTGATTTTAGCTTACTTTCACTAAGTGTGGCTTAAAGGTCAGTTTCTCTGAAGTGTGAATACTTAAGCATTCCTTGGATAGATGTCATTATACATTATTCTCAGGAGGAAAACACATTTTTTGAATCTATCCGTGCAGCAAATGTACATTGATGTGAAACTCTTGCTAAGAAATTAAGATAACATAATCCAATGAGAAACATCTAGCCTCAGCAAGAGCTCTGGGTCCACTGTCTGAGATGAAGTCAATGGGAAGATTCACTCTAACTTCAGCCCACCCGGCTCAGGATCCTGGCCATGCAGTCGGTGGACAAACAGACCCTCCTAGGTCAGCCCACCCATGCTCAGTACGCTTCTCCTGTTTCTCCCTTGTCCAATATTTGATGCAGTTTTACTGTGTCTTTTACTGTGTCTTGCTTGTTCATCAAAATCAAGCTCAAACAGCATTTGGTATAAAATGTCTGTATGGAATCTATAAGCTCACAGAAAAAAAAAAAAAGTTATAGATACTGGTAGCTTGAATGTTGAAATTAAATGAAGGGATTGAAGAGAGATTTCTGTGCCACCTTTAAAACAAGTGATTCTACATGGTGCTATAGGTAGAAGAGGAAATTGGGAAAAAAGGAACATGAGGAAAACATTTGTTAAAATCACTTCTTTTCAGAAATGACGGGTTCAAACTTACATTCAAATTCCCAAAGATCACCTAAGACGCTCTTCAGACAAGAGTTTGCTTTGGGGCACTCAGTAGTAAACTAAGAAGATAACAAAAGGTAGAGAACCCTGCCCTACCCCTACTGATATTTTTTCTTTTTTTTTTAATAGAAAGGGAAAATGACTAAAAATGTCCACCTAGGGAAATTTGTACCAGTTACCTGGTGTCAATCCTGAGCAAAATAATGAAAGTCAGTTCAAGACCACTGAGAAAGAAGTCTGTTCAAGTCCACAAAGATTAAGAAACTGCAAGCTACAAAAATATAGTTAAAGGTAATTAGCAAGTTTCAAGGAGTGTGCGTCTTCTTAAACATAAAAAGCAGTAAGGCTACACATTTGGTCAATAAAGGCAACAGTTTTATGGTAGTATAACTTGCTTTTATCCCACGTATCTGCTACACTGTCAAATGGCATATTGATTTTAAAATGCCAGTTCAGTCTGAATTGGAGACGCGTTCTGTTTGTAAAGTGCCTGGTTTAATGGGTGGGGGAGACTGGCCACCACCATAATGCAAAACAGAATATAACAATAGCATATGACCTTGAAAGCTGCTTACATACAGCCTTGCTCAGTCACTCCAGAGAAAGTACAATCTTTTTTAAAAGCCTTTTCCAGAGGAATCAAGATCTGGCCCTTCGTTTTAGCATAAAAATACATTTCACCAGTTTAGAAGAACTGGAAGAAGAGTGCAGTTCTGCAATGCGGTAAGTTCACATAAAATATCTTTTCTCTCCACTTATTTCATACCCAATTCTCTCCACTTCAGCTGGGACAATTGCTTTCCAAATATTAGCCCCCACATCATAAACACCTTCACTAGGGCATGCTTGTCAGTCCCTGAGCTGCTATGCACTGTGATGTTGTTTCTGCACCTATTTTTATTTCAGAGAGCTGATGCCCAGTCATGCACTTGGAGCATCGTGGAAGGTGAGAGCTCATGCTGCTCCCCCCAGGCATTTGCCAAACACACGACCACGCACACAGCTCCGTGGCTGCATCCCACAATCAGAAGTCGTCTGCTTTGCGTAAGGATATGAAAGGCTGGGAGCCACCAAAGTGCTCTGTACACAAACATGCCAAATCCCCCCTTTGGCACCCTCAATTCCCCATTTTTTCCTTTTGTTTTCTCATACAGCAGATTCACCTCATCCTCTGTCACATCCTAAGCTGGGAAGATGTGCTATAAAAATGTGTTTACCTGAGCCCTGGCTCAACACCTGGGGGCAGAAACAGAGCTATGAGGTGTTGAAAGTCAAAACTGGGAGCATAATATTGCTAAATATCTGTTATAGTTGCCTCTACTTCTTCTTTCCTTCTCTCTCCTCCCCTCTCCAATCATTATTTCCACTTGGTTCTGATCTTTCCTCAGTTCATCTACACAGTCTACTGAAGAGTACTTTGGGCTTTCTATGCAAAAAAAAAAAAAAAAAATTGATTCATAATCCAATTTTCTAGAGTGCAAATGTTTGTGTTGCTATGTGTACCAGCACAGCTGTCAGAGCATCCCCTTTATAGCCACACCAGAACATGCACCACAAAAAAAAAAAAAAAGGAAAAAAATCTAAAAGAGAGAAAATAAATAATATTGCAGCTCACCATCCAGTGACACTCACCACCACAGGGGCAAATGGTTTGCTGCTTTACTTCCATGCTGGAGCACGTTGCTGAGTAGCAATGGGACCTCATGAGCAAAAGGCTGGGCCTGGAAGCAGAGCCACTTACCCTCATCCCACCAGAAACTGTGTACTAGCAGCTTCAGAGCCCACCCTTCAATTGACTCTGCACATTTGGAAAACTGGGAGGTTTGTTTACATGTGAAAAATATACAGAAGTTTTGAAGCACCAGCAGTAGAAGAAAAATACACTGATGCTTTTTTGCTACATAAAAATAAGTCTGTGTGCAGGAAGGCGGATTACCTGCTCAACGTAAAGAATAATAATGAATAAAATGAAAATTGCTAGGCTTTTGCACTGCACTTTTCACATTCTGTATCAAAGCTATTTTGCCATCAAGGATGTACTGACATAAGCAGCAGCTGCTGCTCAGCCAGTCCGTTATTCTTAACTACCTTATAATTTCTACATTATTAATTAATAACATTTCATGCAAAGAAGTTGTGGTTCTGACTGTCTGATGATTCAGATCAGTTTCATTCACAGGCTGCCTTCCTCGCTAACTGGGGGATTGCTTTTGCTGGCTCAGAAACTTGAACACACAGCCTTTCTGATGCTGACAGATTCCATCTGCTCCCCTTTAATTAACATCTAATATGTAAACCATCTAATACATGTAACACTGCATAACAAGGGATTAAGAAATAGAAGGTAACCCTTCATCACAAAGCTGTGTCATCCCTTAGGATCTCATTACAAATGCTAAACAGTACCAAAACAAAATGGGAACTATACACAAGCAGAAACAGCAACATGTAGGTACTCTCGCCATCACTAGCATAAACATATATGAGTACAGAGGCAGAATAAAGTGGAAGGTGTAACAGCTTTCATAACTGGGTTCACATAGGTACTGTTCCAGCTTGGACATCAGCTGATCTAATGCAATTACAAGTAAGCATGGAAACTACTAATTTGTGTTCACAATTATTGCTAGCTAGATAAGAAACACTTTCTATAAGACTCCGAGGCAATCCATTAAACTCATTAGAAGTGCTAATTAGCTCATGTTCTACAAATGAAAGTGTCTGGGCTACACTCTCTTGTCTAATACCTGCAAGCAGCCAAAAGCTGGGCCTGAAAATATACAAGGAACACCTTCTAGGAAAGCCCTGTAACCAAATTAAGATGTCAAAAGTAAGAGAGATAAAATGCTCTTCTGCATCACAGCAGCTGATGTAACAGGCATGAAATTTATGTGGCCGGGGGACAGGGCTTGCCACCATTCATGGCTAGCTGAGTTATGTGAAAGGTCAAGGCTGCTATGTCTTTCTGATAACATCTAAGCAGAACACAAGCATTTGGAGAGTCTCATCCACACATGTATCCAGTGAGATAGATTAAACTCATGCAGAACAGCTGCAACAGGGCTTGCAATGCTCAACAAAGGGCAGGAAGCTTAGAGACCATGATAATAAGACATGAAAGACCCTAATGGCAAGAGGAGAAGGGGAACCGTGCTTGCTAACCCCCAGCAATGACAAAATCATTATTTGAAACTTCTTAGAAATGACTGAAAGAGAGGGGGAGGGAAGAACAGGGGGACAGTATGAGATCAACACCTCCTAGAAGGGTTGGCCTTTGGTTGCCTGCAGAATGTGAGCTACAGTCTTATGGTATGAGCTCTTGAGATGATATTTTTGTTTTAAGTTGTACCAGTTCTCCGTTTGCTCAAAGTGGATCTGGAAGACCAGTCCTCTAAAGCACACTCATGTGAAACTGCTTTATGCTGCTGGCTGAGCAGCTCTCCGACAGAAGGGAGGATGCCATTAAGGCACATACATTAAGGCACATACACATTTATTTGCATTTCCCTCTTTCCTGCTTCCACTTTCAGGAAATATATAACCTTAGAGCCTTGCTGTAACCCTATATGAGATAGCACAGGAGCACATCATTCAGATTATCTTCAGTGGACCCTGGTCAAAAGCTTGAGGTGAGGAACAAAGTTCATAGTGGGATCCATCCATCCTGGGACTGATTTTTCAATCACAGATTGTTGTCATCAAGGTGGGAAAAAAAATAGGTTGTATTAAAGACAGTGCAAATACACATCAACTCTGCTTCACAGAGCTTGGGTTCCTAATACAATGCATATTTAAGAAACAATGAAAATAAAGTCCGTGAAGACCACAGACAAATGGCAATGAAGTGCCTTACAAGAGATGTGCCAATGCTACTAACTACTCCAAACTGCAGAGATTAATTTTCATTGCTAAGAAAAGACACTGGTGTTTTAGCATGTGAGACGTGTTCAAAAAATGGTTCTCAAAAGTCAAAAAGGTTGTCACCTTTGCTTTGTTTTCTGTCCACCTCTCAACTTTTCTGTTTATACCACTAAGGCTCTTGAATGCTGGAAATGTGTATCTTTGTCAGGACTGTCTGTTCATGGCACACTTGTCCTGTCCTCTTCACTCCATGGTGGATGGTAATGTTTATACTGTTCCAGATGGCAGTATCTGAGCACTCCTTCAACACTCATATCAATATTTTCACATGGCACAAGTTTGGCTTGCCTGAACTATGTAATGTTCAGGCATTATGTACTCTGTGCTGTCTGCAATTTAGTACTGTCTTGAGAAAAAGCCTAATGGAGAAGTAAAAAAAAAAAAAAAAAAGTCTGGCTTATATTCACTTCTTCCTAAAACAGTTCTTTTTCCCAGTTATTACACTTATTTGCTATACAGATAAATTGCTTTCTGACTCTGTTGTTTTCTCTGACTGCTTTTGAAGAGAATGAACCTTCTAATCAGTTAATTGATGTGCAGGTATACTGGGTCTGGCTGGGATAGAGTTAACTTTCCCTGCAGCAGCCCTTGTAGCTAGAACAGCGCTGGTACCACACCACTGTTTTGGCTACTGCCGAGCAGTGCTGGCACAGTACCAAGGCTCTCTCCAGACCCCCCAAAGCCAGCAGGCTGGAGGTGAGCAAGAAACTGGGAGTGGACATCCCCAGGGCAGCTGACCCAAACCAACCAAAGGGATATTCCATACCATATGGTGTCACACTCGGCAATGAAAGCTGGGAAAGGGGAAGGAGAAGAGGGGCTCTCGTTATGAAGATGTCTGTCCTCCCAAACAACCGCTACATGTATTGAGGCCCTGCTTCCCAGGACATGGCCAAACATTGCTCATTGATGGGGAAGTAGAGAATAATTTTTTTTCTCTCCTCTTTGCTTCCACATGGTCTTTGCTTATTTTTTTCTTTCTCTCTTTCTTTTCCCTTTAATTAAATTATCCTTATCTTCACCCGTGAGCTTTTTTTTTCTTTCCATCATACTTTCTTCTCCCCTTCTTCTTTTGAGGAGGGGGAGTGGGAGAGCAGCTGCAGTGGAGTTCAGCTGCCCAGCAGGGTAAAACCACCACAGCAGGGATTTGCTTCATAGTAGTTTTAAGATCAGTCTTGTATTTCCTAACCCTTATATTTTTCTTTCTTTCCTGCCACAGGCTAAATGCATTAGATGGATACATGATCATCCAGAAGCCGTTAAATCTTCCTTTTGAGATGAGACACTGTAGCTAGAGTTTCATTCTTATCTCCACTTCAGATCAGAGGAGGAAGTCCTGCTACAGCGATTCTGCCTCAAAGCCTTCCACCAGCATTGCCTTCTGCAGAAGAAAGCGTGTCCTTTTCTCCACACCCCTGTAGCATCCCCACTAAGACCCCACTAAAACAAGCATTGATTATCTGCCTGATCTCTGTGTTTGCTCTCTTGGCAGTGGTAACCCTTGCAGTAAGCAAGCTAAAGTGCAGATTTGCTGTGGCAGAGCCTTGTTCCAGGCAACATCGCAGACAACACAGGGCAATTTCTGGGTTTGAAGCCATGCTCTTTAGGGGAGGAGCCTTACACTTACATTGCCTAATGGAGGATGCACTTCAATAAGGTTGGGGAGGGTAGTAGAAGTTAAAGGAGGGCTTTCATACTGATGAAACAAATTAATCAGAACGATACCACAGACTAGGTAGTCTTCTGGCTAGTTTGTCATTTGTAACCAGTTATCCTAGTACCCTGTTGGTTTGGCTTAATGTCTTCTCCTCCTGACAACAGCCCTTGAACTCTCTTTTATCTATTTCATCCCAGCTCAGTTTTGGATGTAAGTAGTTGATTATTTAGGACTCAGACCCCATGACCCAGACTGTTCCTCCATATACCTGCAGACTACCTTTGTAAGGCACACCCAGGAGGCAGCCCTGGCTGCACATTGCCTTGTGACCACTGGAGCAAACTGCTTCTGCACCAAGGCACGCATTGACTGGCTGCACATGAACCGCAGGAGAGAGCTAACAGCGAATGACTGGTGAGATCAGAGCCAAGCAAGCAGCAAAGCAGCGTAGCAGAACAGACACGCTTGCAAGCATCGGTCCATAGGTTATCAAGCCCTCACTCACAGATAAGCTGCTACATTCATAGCTGCTACAGCCAGAGCAGCTCCTCCATGCAGGTCTCAAGGGTTGGGAGAAGAGGAAGGGAAAGAGCTTGTTAGAAACTAAAACCTGCAGTAGTAGGAGTAGTAGGAGTAGGGCATATTCATCATGTCCAGTCCAACCCTACCAGCAGGAACAGCTGAGGAACTGGAATTTAAGTGGGTAATTCCAAGAGCAGCAGAAGTTACACAGAGAAGTTTTCTGTGGCTGCCTTGCATGGATTTTCTACTCTCTAGCTAGCTGGTGTAGCTGAAGTTACATTTCCCTTTGGGGAAAGTACTAATATTGGCGTGCTTCGTACACCTGTCTGATAGCTTTTTCAAGACTTAGGAGTTCAGAATCATGGAGGTCTCTGTTCTTCATTCAGAAGTTTTTGAAATGGACAATAACATTCAAATAGCCACACGTACACATTAGACAGTTTACTTGCATAAGTCCTATGTTTTAGTAGAACAGGCTAATGTGGTCTGAGAGCATATACATGAAATCTAGCAAGCTTTATGAAAGGCTGGAATTTTAGTTCCAGAGAAAGATTTCACTCAATCTTAAATTTTGACTACTTTTTTTTTCATATTCATCTAGCCATCCCTTTTCTCTTTTTTTCACCTGAATAGAACTTGGCTGTTTTGATGTGATCACCAATAGCTCTGCACAAATAGACACAAAGTGCCAAACAACAAAAGTAGCTGAAGTCAAGCTTATATCTCCAAGTAACAAAACTCAGTCAAAGCATATGCTTCATACACCTTGGTAATATCATGCTAATGGAAGGGGAAAAGCTGTGGTCATATGTCAGTGAAGTTTTAAAAACTCTTTAAAAAAATAAATAAATGAAGAGCTATTTTCCAGCCTACGAATTGTTTGTTTTAATTAAGCAAAAAAACAAGTTCTCCATTTGAGCAAAGAGTGCAAGCAAGTAGAACTTGTTCCATTTTCCAAACATAATAAATAGCAGAGAAGTTGTCAGCTTCTGTGTTTCAGACAGCATCACTGGTGGATTTCAGGCATTTCTGTCTTATTTAATCACCATTAACTGCAGCCTGGAATGCTGACACAATGTGTAGTGAAAGCAAAGAGTGTAAATTGGGCACGATAGAGGTTTCTTGATGCAGGAAGGAAGTAACATAACACTGAACACAGCTCAAATTGCACTGTGAGAACTGCGTGAACGCGTGAACCAGGTCTCTATCACAAGAAAACAGAGAGCAAAAGAGCAAATATATATATATATATATATGATTAAAAAGTGGCTTGGAAGGAAAAGAGTAATGAAATGTTTCTATTTTACTTCACTTCCTAAGCTGATCTTTCTAAATACAGAAAGAATGAGTACAGCTTCAAAAGCATATTATGCCCTAGTTAAAACAGGATTTAATCAATTACACATGTTGTTTTCAGCGAGAAAAATCTTATACTTACATACCAAAGTCTTTTTTCCAAAAGTTTTCAGGAACCCAGCTCTTGTCAGCTCTCAGGGACATTCCCATTCAGAACTTCAGACAGGGATTTTTAAAGGCTCCTGCCATTTTGCTAAGAGCCCAACACACCCATGTGAGTAAGTTCAGAATGCAGGCCCTTCTGAGAAATCAAATGCCTGAACCCTTCTAGCTTAAAGTGTATACAGTGTATTTTAATACAGAAAAAGCTTTTTGGAGCTCTGTCCACAGGTCTTTTGACATTATTGGTTGTTGATGTTCGAACAAAATTCTTGGAAGCGTACTTCTTCGAAAAATAAATGGATGAGGAGGTGCCACATATCTCTGCCTTGCGCCTTCCTAGAGTCCCCCATGCAGAGAGGCAACAAATGACTTTGCATGGGCCCTTGCAATGATCAGCTGCTGTTCCTCTGTGCCCCAGCAGACTGGCCCTTCTCCTCGCCCAGCTTGCCATAGGAAGTTTTTCTCTACTCATCTCCTTGTTCTCAGATGTTGTCTTTCATTCCAGGGCTCTTGGTAGCCCAGTGGGTTTGATAGGCTTACTGGGAATCTCATGGGAGGCAATGGCACTGAACTTGTCCAGAGCTAGCAGCCCTCATTGGCAACTGCCCATTGGCTGCATGGCATTCACCCTCCAGATCTCACTAGGGGTTTCACCCTGGTTCCAGCTGTAGGCAGCAGATGCTGGTGCCTACAGGCAAGATCAACTATGGTGCAGCTGGGCAACAGAAGAGCACCCAGGCATAACAGTAGATGTCAGCCTCCACTGCAAGGCAGAGCTCCAGGAGAGGGAAGCCAGTAGCTCCATGGCTGGCAGCATAGGGAAGTCCATCTGGCACCCTGGGGCAACTGCCTGCCATGAGCTGTGCAGGAGAATCACAGGGTACTAGTGGGAACAGTCTCCTGTGCTGTCTTTGGTTAGACCAGCATATAAATGCTGCCCCATGAAGTGAGGATAACCAGTACAGACCAGGAACATCAGTATGTTGAACACCCAGTGCCAAACACCACAGGTTACAGGTTACCTAGAGATGTTGTGGAGTCTCCATCCTTGGAGATATTCAAAACATGACTGGGCACAGTCCTGGACAACTTGCTGTAGGTGACCCTGGCTTGAGCAGGGGTGTTGGACTGGATGATCTCCAGAGGGGCATTCCCACCTCAGCAGTGGGATGATTCTGTGAAACTCAGTGAGGTTACTGCAGAGTGCAGCTTGTAGCCCTGCTACCTACTGGTATGTGACACATCTTCACCAGAAGTAAAAGCAGTGTTTGGAGACCCTGCACAGGCACCAGCAAGGGGCTTTGAAGGGTGTGGTGATAGATCCATCCTATCACACAGGGGCTCAGAATCACAGAAAGGTTGAGGTTGGAAGGGACCTCTGGAGGTCATCTGATCCAACCCCCATGCTCGAGCAGGGATACCTACAGCAGGTTGCCCAGAACCATGCCCAGATGGCTTTTGAAGATCTCCAAGGAGAGATTCTCTGGGAAACCTGTGCCAGTGCTCAGTCACTGTCACAGTAAAGCAGTGCTTTCTGATGTTCAAGCAGAACCTCCTGTGTTTCAGCTTGTGCCCATTGCATCTTGTCCTGTCACTGGGCACCACTGAAAAGAGCCTGGCTCCATCCTCTTTGCACCCTCCCTTCAGGTATTTACAGACATTGGTAAGATCCCCCCTGAGCCTCCTCTTCTCTAGGCTAATCAGTCCCAGCTCAATCAGCTCTTCCTTATACAAGAGATGCTCCAGTCCCTTCACCACCTTTGGGGCCCTTTGTTGGACTCTCTCATGTGGCTCCATGTCTCTCTTGTACTGAGGAGCCCAGACCTGGATCTGGTACTCCAGGTGTGACCTCACCAGTGCTGAGTAGAGGGAAGGGATCACCTCCCTTGACCTGCTGGTGATAATTTGCCTAATGAAGCCCAGGATACCATTTGCCTTCTTAGCAGCAAGGGCACAATGCTGGCTCATGTTCAATCCCCAGGTCCTTTTCTTCAGAGCTGCTTTCCAGCTTGGTAGCCCCCTAGCACGTACTGGTGTCTGGGGTTGTTTCTCCCTAGGTGCAGGACTTGGCACTTCTCTTTGCTGAACTTCAAGAGGTTCCTATCAGCCCATATCTCCAGCTTGTAAAGGTCCCCCTGGATGGCAGCACGACCCTCTGGCACATCTGCCACATCTTCCAGTGTTAAGTCATCTGCAAACTTGCTGAGAGTGCAGATCTTCATCCAGATCATTAGTGAAGACGTTAAAGAGGACTAGACAAAATATTGACCCCTGGGATACACCACTAGTTACTATCCTCCAAGGAGACTTTGCACCCCTGATCACCACCCGCTGGGCTTGGCCATTTAGCCAGTTTTTGATCCACCTCATTACCTGAGGTGGATTGTGCGACGATGCAGTGAACCCTAGGATCCAGCACCCAAAATCTCTGTGGAGCTCAGGAGAAGCCCCGTGGTGGCACCTTAAGCTTCCATTAGAATGGACATAGGGAGACTTAGGCACTGGGGGAGAGGGGATGACAAGAAGCAGGTTGACACTTCCCGCAGTTCCCTGTGATTTTGCTTCTGTCCCTAAACCCAAAGCACTGAGTCTTCTCCTCGGAAGAAGACATTACAATCTTATTGTCTGCAGGGTTTTTATAATTAACCCTGTTTTAACCAGTAGGCTCAACTTCACTGGAACCAAAGAAGTTATACTAAATGGTTCTTTTCATTGTACTTCTCTAAACTCTTACTGCCCTAGCAAATATTTTTTTTTCTCTGAAGCCAGTGAAAAACTCTCCAGGCTTCTGCTGAGCAAGACCAGCTCCTTTGCAAGCAGCCTACTCAGAATTGCTGTGATTTAAAATCATGAAAAGGTACTGACCAAATTTGCAAACCATTCTTTAGACTAATCCAGTCTTTTTAGAACAAAAATTACTCTTTAGCTGTTCTGAGATTGACTGTCCTGTTCAGATATTCAGCACCATATGGAGAATACTGCAGAGAAAACTACAATCAAAGTATGTAGTGTGTTTCTTAGAGCTGTTATATTATAGGCTCCACATTGTTTTTGTAGCTAGTTATACTACATTACAGAAAAGCTTCTCCTTTTTGTTACATGTATTTGCCACACCATTCTACCTTCATAAAGAAATGTTTAGGTTTCTGTCTTTTTGGATGTGGATTGAATAATGCCACTTTTTGTTTATGAACATATATTTTGAATTTCAACGATAGAACACAAGGACAGACCCAATGAACAGCTCTATTATACCTAAGAAATTGAGTTTCTATTCATAAAGAGCTGAGTAGCTTCTGTTAGATGGTTTGCCATACAAAAAACACTGAGTACCTCCAAATGAGGCTGACTGTATCAAAACACTAAAACATGAATAGCATTTCTTCTCAAAGGAAAGAATAAATCAAACTACAACTATACTGATATATCTTCTAACACAGCTATTTACAATTTAAGAAGTACCTTTACCTTGGCTTAGAATCACTCTGATTTCTGTTATAATGTTTTTGTCATAAATATGTACCTTATTATACAGAGGAAAGGCTTCTATAAACAGCATAAAGGACACATTTACACACTAATTCTTCTACTATGTTTCCCATGATGTCTTTTAATATCTTCATATGATGTTTCCCATGAAATAAAATATTTGCCATTTTTTAGCTTTAGAATATCTTAATGTTGTGTTCATATTTTTAATTATCTGCTACTACTTTCAAAAAATACGTACATTAACAAAAGTGATTGTTATCATCTTTGAGAATCATTTTTCAAGAGCTATTCAGGAAAAGAGGAAATTGTAATTCTATGGTTCAGTGACAAAAACAGTCTCTTGAGTGGCAAGTCTTAACCAGAACAACAAAAAATAAAAGGGAGCAAATATTTCACTTTGTGTAGAAGCTAAATGCAACCTTAGCAAATTGTGCATCAGGTAACAAAATACAGTCTTGGTAGAAATTTTCAGAGACAGAAATATGCAAGCACATATTCCAGACAATACATATGATTGCCCATTTTCCTAAAGACAATTTTATCATTTGCAAGGGATGTGAAAAATAAGGTTGATGTGTTAGTGCTTAATATCCTTTTTTGTTTAGTTTGAAAGATAGTACAGGGTGCAGAATAATGGAAACAGCTGATGCAGCAGTTGTAGCAAACCTTTGCTGAGGATCAAGAAAGCATTTCTAATTCAGCTCTGTACTACCTGAGAGTCTCCCTGTGCCTAAAAGGCAGAAATCAATATCTGGCCTGATGTACCCAGAGATGGCTGGAAGACAGATTGTGGCTCTTCTTCTGGATTTTCCAAAAATGAGGCCACAATAACCAATCCACTTATAAACAGCTGATAGAGCACATATCAGAGAACAGGCTGCCTACTTCAGTTTTAAGCGTAAATGAATAATGGATAGTTCATTGCAAAGTGAATACAAGCCCAGAGGAAGGAACAAGAGTGTTTCTCATCTCCAGCCTAACATTTAAAAGGCAAAGCTCGTTTGTGTGCGATGCCACAAACTCTTTTTTGAAACTTTCTGCCTAAAATGTTTAAGTTCAAGGAGATTTTTTGCTTAAAAGGGTTTTTTTTGTTGTTGTTTTAAAAGATCTAAAACACTTAAGCACAGTGTCCATGTGATTCAACAGAAAAGCCACTTAGAAACAGCGATATTTCTGCTAATGGAAGCACTGTTCAAAGGAAGAACACTGCTCCTTAGTTTTTCTTCACAGCCAGCATTTGCTAGAAGGGAAGAGACATTGACCTCTGGCTTGTGGCGGGTAAATGTTACATTACATTTAGCAAGCCAAAGTCAAAAGTGCTTTCTATGTTGCTTTTTAGTTAATGGCATCTGCTCTCTGTTATGGCAGAGGCTGTTTGTTGTTCCTTCTACTCTAAAATACATATTTTGGTCACAAAACTGATTCTGCTATGTTACTTACAGTGGGAGCATCCCATAATGAACATCCGCATCCACCTGTTTCACTTCATTTCTGGCCATTAATGAGAGTTACCTTCACTTATGAAGATTACATAGAATAATTTATTTGTGATGAAGGTTTATGAGTTGTTGCTACAGAGTGGCTGTGATCAGTTACAAACAGGTAGGAGGGGGTCATTACCTGCTGTTGATAAGTCATGAGAAGTTGCCAGTGACCAGTGCTATGCCCCGCGGAGATTTTGCTCAATAACCCTGTGGATTGCATTACCTTGCAGTGCAGTTCTTTCCCTGTGCTTCTCCTCCTTGGAGGAAAGGGCAGAGCAAGACTGGAGAACAGCTTTTGACTGGGGGAGACCTTGTTTTAGGCCCTTTACATGCATTCTCAAAGTTGCTCAAGGTCAGCCCTACAGCAGGGTTACAGCCATGCAAGCGCAGTTCATGTGCCCCATGAGACCCAGTGAATCTGATGCCTGAGAACAGAAAGAGGCCACACTGATGACCAAAGCCATCTATGAATTTTTGCTGCCTTACCTAGCCTAAGTGCTTTCCCACAGCCAAGAGTTTCGTGGCCCTACACCTTCTCCCAGAAGGTGCATCTTTGGGGGGGGGGAAGGCAACCTGCTCTCCTTCTAAATAACACCTCAGAGCATGGAGCCAGGGAGCAGGAGGCCCCTGGGGAGGTTTAATCCCCCAGTGTCCAGCCTGCAGGCTCTGCAGGAGAGCATCTGGCCTCTACTGTCCCTGACATTGCTCAGCCAACAACTCAAAGGGTCAACAAGACCAAGGTCATGCAGGCAGGAGCATGACTCCATAACCAAATAAGTACATTCACTAGAGATCAAAGTAAAAGAGGAGAGAGATCTGCTTTGACCTTCAATTCCTACCATCAACACTCGTAATGAAAAATGGGTAAGTGCTTCAAGGTCCAGGGCCGGAGACCTTCTCTCCCTCTGGAGGAACTCCCTCACCAGACCGCTGAGCAAGAGCTTATTTTCTCTCTGACCTCATTAACCTGACAGTCCTTGCTGAACTGTGGCAGAGCCTCAGTGCAGATGTGGAGAGTACTTCTGACCCCTTGGTCTCTCTGAGGTGAGGCTTAATGGATTACTCTTACTTCCTTCCAGGTGCTTTTGTGGACCTGGACTTGAATGTTCCTGTGCCTCAGCTCTCCCTCTCATGCTGTGAAAATAAGCATGCTAACATTGTGAGCTGCACCATGGGAATCACAAAAATAGCGGGATAGCTACAACATATCCACTCAGCACAGAAAGTAGTTGTCAGTGCACTTCATATGGGTAGGTAAGCATCGGGTCAAAAGACTCATGTAAGGGAAAATAGGTGGCTCCAGTAAGAACCTTGCAAAATGATTGCAAAGCAGACCAAAATTTTCGCAAAGGGCAGATTTGCAATATCAAAATCTTTATCAAATTCAAGTTTCACCAAGTACAATAAAACAAAAACATCAGAATGCATTGTTTTAGCACCTTCTAAATTTTCAATTCATAAGGACCTTGTCAGCGTTGATTCTTTTTTCGTTTGAAGTGTTGATCCAAAACAACAAAAAAGGTTTTTGAATAAAATATTTCATTTCAGTTCTTTGATAATGCCATTTCAGATCAATCCAAGACGATTGTAAAGATAGCTATTAGCTGTCTGAACCAAAGTCAAATAACTTTAAACTCTGGGTTTATGGGTTGGTTGTCCACTATGTAAGATCCATATTCCATCTAGCGTGGTTCTAATATTACATTATGCTGAAACATCCAGGTGACTGCAGACATAGCATGTGTTTTGCATGAAGTAAACACCACTTACTACACATTACCTAAAGTGAAGTAACATTTTCATGTATGGATTTCACATCTCCAGCTGCAGCCATCACCATGATGACACAACAGGGATTCAGTTGCCTCTCAAGATCCGCTAAATCAGCATCAGCAAGCAATTCCAAAGGTGGTTTCACACATACTTAGGCAGATTGATGCAGTGATTGCTTCAAAGGAGAACCTAGCAACCCTGTAATTCACCCACCTAAAACTGAAGGTGCATTCTAAGGATTTAATAAAATAGTGATAACCAACATTTCAGCCTCTTCTTACTAACCCCACAAATTATTTAACATATCATGAAGAAACTAGTCATCAGCAGAGGTTCCCTGAACAGGTAATGTCACATAGGACAGCTAAAAAACATTCACTGCTTCCCTCCAGGCTTCTGTACTTTCATGGCCAAGGTGAGACCCAAGCTAGTACCATACCTGCTCCTTTGTTCTTCAGTTGGTTCCATTTTCCCTCAAACCATCCTGAGCCATAAATAGCATTTGACATACATCACTACATATGGCTGTTTCAAAGCATATATCCTCTCATTAGCTATTTCACATATGTCTCAGAATTTTTAAAAACACTGTTTCAGGGGATCACAAAAATCCACTAACACATCACAGACCAGACGACATGAGATTCCAGTGTTTTCTACAAGGCTATGTCCATCCTGTTACTACACAACTTCCATCTGCTTATGCTTCCATTCTATCAAAGATGCTGTTTAGTTCAGTCTGCTGAAATTCCTCGGCAGGCTGATTATAAATGAATTGGCAACATTTACTTGAACAATTTAGAAAGATAAACTTATATAGATAGTCTAGCACTGCAGGACTACTCAACTAAATTAACTTTAAAGGAAAACAGGAGGAGTTGCAAGAGACATGATCCTGAATGTCTGTTGAATTTAACTCTGCTTCATACTAATTTTATTTGAAATTTTTCAAAATGTGGCATATAAGTTAATGGTGGCAGGCTGACACTAACCAGATGTTGATTATTTCTCTATTCACAAATGTCATGAATTCACAGAAGTGCTAACTACAAGATCTCTGCCACTCAGGGAGAACACACATACTCATCCCACTATACACTGGTTAAACACACCTGAGATGAGGCAGAGTCATGAATTTTTTCCTTTCTTTACCACCATCTCACCAGCTAGCAAAGAACCTGGTACCCCAAGGTCTGCACCCACCAACCACCCCTCTCCCTCCCTAGAGGGGGTTTTCCACTTTCCACCCACTCCCCAGCACAGGGATCCAGGTCATTTCCTTACCACTGAGTAATCCTATAAGCAGGGAGATTTTGGTATTAGCATGTTTACTTCTTTCTTACTCAACACTGCATTGCAAGGATTAGAGTGAATTTAAACTGCAAGTGCAAAGTGACAAAATGGGTCTCTGGCTTGCAGATTTGTAGCTCTGGCTCAGCACACACAATGCAATCCCTTGGGTTTGTTTTTGTTTTCTTTTTCTTCTTTTTTCCTCATTTACAGACAGCACAAGAATTTTAAGAAAACGTAGAATGTCAAAATTGGCACCTTTAATCCTTCCCATACAGGGAAAATGCTTTTTCTGCAGCTCCCCTTCCTTCTCTGCCTGGATTAGCCACAGACCAACAAAGGCAGTGAATTTTCATTAAGGTCTGGTGCCTAAAACAGGGCTGGGTGACATACAAGACAGGTCAGGTGAACTTAATGTTTTGTCTATTGATGTCTTGCCAGTGATACCACTGTATCTTCAAAGGCACCGTGTCACCCAGCTGTCCCTCAGAGGGCTCAGTACTATGAGAAAAGCTGTATGGGTATTTTTAAATTAAAATAAGTTCATATTGACAAAGGGACTACATGTTTCACAACAGCCTCATGCACCCCCCTCCTCCTATGGGAGGGTACGTGACTATTTTGTGCCCACATAACCCTTTCTAAGCAGGCCCTTTGGGAACCTTGTTGTGTCCAGGCTCCATTCACCTTCCCCTGCAGAAGTGCATAATCACAGCTAACAACAGCTTTTTCCTACTGCATCTTTTGTTTAGCTGGGAATTGGACACACTCAACATCTGCTGATACAGCAGCAGCAAACACAATTTACAGCCACAGTGCCCACTAGGACCCAGTCATGAATTTCCATCTCTCATTTATATTACAGCAGGCTCTTGTGTTCTGACACAAATAACACAGGGCATTTTGGTATTACCATATCCATTAGCAGTTGCCCTCATGCAATCAACCCTCACCTTGCATGTACTCAGCAGCTTCTGCATAGATGGGGCAGGACACAAGGGTTTGAGCCAACAAGGAGAACATGTGTGCCCGTGATTTCCAGTGGCTCAAACTAGCTGCACTGCTTGAAAACGATATCATCAAAGCTATTCTGGAGCCAGAGAAATTAAACTGATCGAACTGTCTCACAGCTGAGAAATCACTCCTTGGTGTGTCTGCAAGTTAGCATCAAAGCACAAAAGCATTTTTCATGCAACTGATATACTCTAGATGTGTTCAGAAGCAGATAGCATTGCTGATGAATTTCTTTGGAGAAATCAAAGGTGATTTAGGAAGCACCAGACCAGCAGAGTGTTTGCTGTATTCCTTATACTGTGACATCTGTATGCAGCCTTATGGTGAAAACAAACAGAAAGACTCCCAGCTTGGTTATTAAAAAGCAATATCCCAGAAGTGCTGCTGCATGAAGAAATCACGGAACTGAACTTAGCAGGACACTTAAGAAAGCATTTTAATCCTTTATCCTTTTTTTTTTTTTTTTTTTTTTTTGAATTA